>JANHFO010001324.1:76895-93597 GCA_032468095.1 Pareas carinatus | reverse complement strand
ATGTGCGGCTAATTATACCAAACCCGTAGCAGAGCACGGGTACCAATAGTTAGTATATATATATATATATGTATATATTACAGAAAATACTGTTACATAATGAAAACACAAGCAAGTAATGGGGAGTTTTCGTTTATTAAAAGAGTAGTGATAATTGGATCTTTCCTGCACTAGCAGATAAAAATATCTTAAGTGGGTTTTTACTAGTATTTGCACACAATATATTGATTGTGGTGTTAAAATGTTACTACTATAAGTGTATCTGTTATTGCTATCATAATAAACAGGAAAGAATCTTCAAAAAGTCCCTTAGGATGTGTAATAATCTATTTACTTCAGTGATGTTTCTTTTAAGGAAGGTATAAGATACCTTTATCAAAATGGGGAAATGCTTTTGAGGAAATGGAATCTATGAATGGAAGTCCCCTAAAAATTTCCATTAACAGGTGACACTTTAACCATTTCCTAAACTGCAAATTAGCATATCTTAGTTTGAACAAAAGAAAATAGAGTTTAACAAGCAAAATAAGTTTATGCTTTTTACACATTGGATCCAGTAGCCTGTAAGCCAACTGAATCAAGATAGAACATTATTTCTAAATATAGTTGAATATTAAATCTCAAGGCATCTGCATCTGCTGTGGGATGTGTTGAAATATGTGTTCCACCCCATATATACTTGTGTGCAAAGTCATATTCACAGCACAAATATGAAAAGGTGGAGTTTGAACCATGACATGACATACATTTTGTCATGTTGATGTCATCATTAGGAATTGATATCTCTGCCTCAAGGAACTGTACTGTAGTGCTTAAGTTTTTTAGACTGGGAATCCATCCCAAAATAGAATTACCAGGCGCCCTTCCTCTACAAGTCCTCTGAGGCACCAGCTGCAATTGTCTGTATACACACACCCCCAACATCTTGAAATCAGCTCTCTTGGATTTAGCTGCATCTAATTCCCAGTTGACATTAAGATTGCCAGGTGGCTTGCAAGTATCAGGAAATGCAACTTTTGGTACCATTAAGAATGATCTTTTGTCCTACAGACCCAAAAATGGATTACTGACTCATCTGCTATTTACCTACATACAGCTGGCTTGACTAAGGCAGCTGTATTCCTTACAAGTCAACCTGTACAGAAACGATAAATCTGAGATTCTATAGTGATGAAAACCTTGACATGAAGAGAATTTAACCTCTTTCTTGGGCCTGTTTTTGCCCTTGTAATACACTCTTCCCCTTTCCGAAATACCCTGTGAATATTTATGTGACCCCTGGGAAGGATAAAAAAGAAAGGATGAGAAAGGAATGAACTTAGATGACAATTGGGCTATTGTTTCATAAGGTTGATATAACCCTGGGTGAGGCAATAAGGCTCAAGCAGAGGCTGTACGGCCTGAAACAGCAATAGAACTAGACTAAGATGGTTAAAAAAGAGACAAGTAAAAAGTATTGATGAAACAATATGGGGGGGGGAGTAGATGTAGGATATGTTATGTAAGTTATGTAGATTATATGATATACGGATGTATGTTATGTATATGATATATGGAAAGAATAAAAATTATATATATAAAAAAATGAAATGCCCTGTGAAGAGGTGGATTATTGTATTGCGCCCCACAGTGGCTCTTAGCAACACCCAGAAATGGCTAGACAAATATCCATTATCAGAGTTCTGATTATGAAAATGTCAGAATATACTGTCCTGTTCCAAGAATACAGATAAATCCTTGACTTACAACCATTCATTTAGTGACCATTTGAAGTTACAACAGCGCTGAAAAAAGCGGCTTGTTTTCACACTTCGCAGCGTCTACATAGTCATGTGATCAAAATTAGGACATTTGGAAGCTGGCTTGTATTTATTATAAGTTGCAATGCCCTTGGGTTAATGTGATCCTCTTTTGAGACCTTCTGGCAAGCAAAATTAGTGGGAAAACCACATTCACTTAGCAACCATGTTACTAACTTAACAGCTGGGGGAGAGGAATCACAAAATGGTGCAAAACTGACTTAACGACTGTCTTGCTTACCAATAGAAATTTTGGGTTCAATTATGATTCTGAATCAAGGACTACCTGTAATGTTACGTGATGGAATGCATATTCTTTTTCCAATAATGACAAATGTTCATTCAGTCTAAAGGATTTTTTATTTCAGATTCAGAAAAACTGTGAAGAATAAACATCAGATTCGCTGAATGTTGAGTTACAAAATAATTAAACATAATTCTCTGCAGTGCTATCCATCAAAACAACTAGGAAAGGTTGGGGTCTTTTAGAAGTGGAAAACCAATATCAACACTATAATCACATATCTATTTTCATATATACACATTTTATCCTTGATAGTGATGAGGACCTTGCAGAGATGAATGAACAAAATTAGGGGCATGCAAAATGTTTCAGATTTGACCTACTTCCAGTCAAAATTCCCAATTCAAGATTGAAATGAGTTGTTTTTATTATTTTCAATACAAATATTTCCAAAACAACTGAACCATATAATTTTGCATTCGAAACATTCTGAATCTTTCACATTCAAAACGGGATGCTCCAAAGTCAAAGTCACTTGAATTTGAAATATTCTGCATGCGCACAAACAAAATGCATATTGGGAACATTACATCATGGAGACAGAAAACAATACTTAGAAAATGGAGTGGTTACCTGTTGCTGACATACATTGTTCTACAATCCTGATAAAGCCCTGTTCTACAATGCTTTATCTTGTTTCAGTTTGAAACCTAACATTTATAATCCTGTAAAATATATCAGAACAGACAATGTGTTTTCTCAGGAAGTCAGACTCAGGGCTAAACTAAGCAGGATCTTGAGAAGAAATGCAAGAGATGAACAGCACTGTGAGTAACACACAGATAAAGCAGCACTTTAGGTACAACACAATAAGGCAGGTGGTGTCATCGCTCATGTCTAAAATCATAGAGTATAGATTTCCTTATCCTGCACAGATTCCAGATTCTTCACAGTCTCCACCTTTATATTATGCAGCCATTCATTTTCATTACAGCAAAGCACAACCACATTCTGCTTGGCTTTGATTAGAAACTTCAGTACAGAAAGACACAAGTGGCACTGTAGGGTAGTACATCGCTAGCATTTGAATTGAGTATCATAAAAGACACGATTTAAAGAGACATATTTATGAAAAGTAATTAGAAGAGCTCGTAACTGTAAATGAAGAACCATATTTCTCCTTTTTAACAGACAGTTTAGTTGCTCTAAATGATTTCATTAATTGGGGGAAGGGCTGGTGCTGCATAAAGTAAGCTAGAAGTATATTAGCCAATTTAATGTGTGAACTGTTCCATCTGATCTTAAGAATTTTATTCAGATTTCAGTAGATGCTGACTTTAAAAAAAAATCAATACTCTGCTTTATTTTTAAAATTTGAATTGCTTCCATATCCTTCATAGTTTTTAATGCCACAGAGGTGTTCAGATTTTTAAAAATTACATTATAAACCTGTACCAAAGTATTTAGTTCTTTAGAATTTGTCCCAATTTAGGTGTTTCATGATATGACAACTTTTTGTTATGATTATTAACAATAGTTTTTGTGTATCGAAATACTACATTTCCTTTTATAATTAAACTTCAGGAATTCAAATTATAACACTAAGAATTACTGTGTGTCTTTTATAATTGTATTGTTAATGTGGAATATTACTGATTTTGAATGCTAATGGGAAACTATTTTATAAATCTATTTTCTAGTGCTAGTTTCTTTCTGCACCATTTTCCAGATCCATGCACCAAGCATGATGTCTTTCATATCAGGATTTATTATTTTCCAGATGATTGCTGCTTTTTTTTTAAAAAAATGGATCAGCTTAGCATCTACTGAATAGAGAGCAAAAATAACATCATTTCACTTGGTATGGCCATCCATAAATTAACTGACCAGTCCCTTGATAGATACATCATTATGTAATGGTTAATCTGGACACGAAACTAATGAAACTAGATGTGAAAATATTTAGATAAACTAATGAACATTTTATTCTAGTGGTTTTAACTCATCTGATTGGAATGAGAAAAAAGAAAAAAAATCGGAAAAAGTAAAATATCACCCACTGCAATGAACACCTGAAAAGCTAGAATTCATATGCTGCAAGTGCATGGTGCTAATATGATATATTAGGAAGAACCAATTTAAATAGTGAAGATTGCTGGCATTCTTGGAAGTAATCTTTATGCCACTGAAATCGATAAGGGAGGCATCAAAACTCAACAGTATAGCATATGTTTTACACACACAAAGCCCTAGGGGTAAATTTCTGATGCCTCTAAAAATTAAAAAAAAAAAACTCCTGGAGATTAGCCACCAAAATAATAATACTGTATAGTATACAATACAGAGTCTAACCTAGTCTATGTCACTTTCCTATATTCTTTATAGGTATTACTGACTTTCAAGCAATATGAAACTTGAACCTGAAGACAGACACATCATCCATATGCAAAACCTCCAGTTACGTTTACTTGTTAGCAGAGTACAAAAGGACATATTTCTCAATGGGAACAGGATTGGGACAGGAAGGATATGATAACCTTGGATTTGGTCCAGGGGCTTTCCAACAGCTAAATGAAAAATAATCAATAATGGGAAAAAAAACCTGTTCTATTCAGTTGCCTGCTCTTTGCCATCTTGATTTTTCTCCAGACAAAAAAGGGGAAAAACTTTTGATAACCTTAATAAAGAATTTAATAAAAGAAATGCAATACTAAAACAAAGCAGGGGTAGAATATTGGTTTATTTTCTGCAATTATGCTGTAATTGCACTGACCCAAGATCTGAACTGAGGATACTATTGAGAAATGCTTGCTCTCTCTCTCTCTCTCTCTCTCTCTCTCTTTTTTTTTTCTTTCTCTGGCTACTATTGTCAATAAGTTGCTATCAAACCAGTCTTCAGTTCAGTCACTATAAAAATATGAAAAAAATAGGTTTACTATACATAAAAGAGATCCCCGATGGCATTTATACTGTGAGCAGTAATCAAAGCTCTCAACCAATCTGGCTTTTCTATTTGGTAGAAGAATTTGCTACTTAAACCGCTAACACTGGTACTATATATTCAGGCTTAATACTGTGTGAGTTAGGTAGGTTACATTTCTGGTAGTAGCATCTAAGAGCACCTTTGAAAAGAGCTTCCTAATCTTAATGGCAAGTTATATTTTGCGAGGCAGATAGGCTGTAATGTCACTCAAGGCTCACGGATATTTTTCTTTCCAATATCCCTACACTTTCTCAATGGTCTGTTTGACTCAATCACTGGGATTACATTACTAAAAATCACTTAAATAAAATATTACTAATCTGTTAGAAAAGAGATTATTATTCTTCTTCCAGGCATACTTTTTTACATATCAGGTTTTTTTCTAAATAGAAAAAGATATGCTCAAGAGGCATTGCTTGGGTATATTCTCTCAGTGAGAACGAAAATTACATCTCTGCACTTACAACTCCTTTTTGTGCTTCCTACTCCATTTCTGCCTTCCAGTTCCTAAATCTGGAATATTTTGTAAAGTTTACAGTCATGCCTCCTCAAAAGTTACATCAAAGTGACAGGAAAAGATGAGCAAGAACTCCTTTCTTCTATAAATATAGAGAAAAAACTATAATGTCTGGAGTTTTTCAGCTTAGGAAAAAAAATATTGAGGCATGAAAATATTACAAAACTATTCCACTGTGGAACAAGTGAACAGAGAGAAATTTCATTTGTCTCACACAATACTAAAACATGGGGTCATCCAATTAAAGTAAAAGCGTGGAAGTTCAAGATCCACAGTTGACATTACCAATTTTGAAATCCTACAAAAACACTGTTACTACTGCTCAAAGTGTGCCAGATCAGTTGCAGGAAGCAAATCAGTACTCTACGTGCTGATTAATTATTTCCTGCACACCTATGCAAGTGAGCAAGATGGAATATAATTTCACAAATTCCAAGATGTTAAATGATGTCAAGATCAAAGGAAATGTTTATTTTCTTTCTCTCTGAGTAAATTCTTTAAAGCAATGCTTTTCACATTTGGGAACTTTAAAGGTATATAGACCTCAAGTCCCAGGATTCCCTAGCCAAAATTCTGGGAGTTGAATTCCACACATCTTAAAAGTTCCCAAATGTGAAAAACATTGCTGTAAAGAAACATAAGTGCTTTACTATCACGGAAAGTCAACCTAGTCGGGCAGCTCAAAGCTTCTCTTTTGTGCGAATGCCTCTTTTCTGAAAATGTGCACTTAGCAACAAAGGATAAATGCAATCTTATGTCTTAATGATTATCTAATGGAAAAGTAATAGGATTACCCTATTACATCGATTATAAGATGCATGGTTTTTTGTATTTTGGTGTCTCTGTATTCATGGTGCGGCTTATATTCGATGGCGTCTTACCAGGGTAAAGTTTTTTTAAAAAATTTCTTACAGAAAAACAAGGGTGTGTCTTATAATCGGTGGAGTCTTAGAATTGATGTAATACGGTATCTAGATTATGACTCTGTTGCAAGAGAGGCTGGCATTCTGACTGGCAGCAACACAAACAGGTCAGGTTTAACTGACTGGCCTGCCAAAAGAATAGTGATTCCTGTGTCGGCATGTGATCCCTTTGCTACATCAATTGGCAAGAATAATTCACAATGTGTTTGTCTGGTTAATATAGGAAAAGATACCACACCGTAATATGAAGGAAGAACAGGTAGAGTGGGATAAACATGTAACCCATTCCAAATGCTTCCTTTATAGTTACATAAAGTTCTTTTATAATTTATAAGGAAAAAAGTTGTTGTTTCTAGTAAGATAAATATTTATCAAAACAATAACTTGCCCTTCAATCAAAGGTGCTCATGATTAAAATCCGACTCCTCTGTTTCTTTTGCATTCGGATAAATAAATCTCACTTACTTTACTGTATATTCGCAATTTGGGGTTCACCAGATTGGAAATGGCTAATTAGTATAAATGGTATAACATGCTAAGAATTATGGGAACTGAAGTTGTGACTCATTTGGGAGGCACCATATGAGTTGTCCTTTCCAGGGCTTTGAAGTTAATTTTGCAAGGGGGAAATATCCTTTTGAAAAAGATCTTCATACTAGGGCAAGGACAGATAAGGGTTCCAAACAAATTAAAAATAATAGAATTTAGTTTCTGAAAGCCAGCAGTAGTATCTTTTATGCTAGGAGAATTAAAGGCCAGAATTTTGTTGTCAACACATTCCTCTTGAAAAGCAATGGTGAAATGAGGAAAAAAGCAACAAATGAAGCTTCATGATTACCAGGCCACATTTAAGCACTAATTTAAATGTACTGTTACTTAGACTTTTTGAAGCTTAAAACAATGTCCTACATATGCTTTCTACTCATATATGCAGTCTAATTTTATTTGTTATGCATGGAAGGGGTGGAGGTCATTATGTCACCAGGTACGAAATAAATATGGAGTTAATCTCTTCAGGAATTGATAGAAACTTACTTAATACACTTATTGGTCTGGGAGAAATAGGCAGCATACTACCATGTCAAATGCAGCCTGTTTTTTGTATATACAACTTGTTTTTAGGTCCAGTTATGGATTATTATCTAAAGCATTACTCTAGATAGAATGTCCACTAGGTGTGTTGGGCCCACAAATATGAAAATTCTAGCCAGCCTTCTACTGCCAATGGAGGGTCCCAATTTGGGACAGTTCTAAGCAAAAACATGTTCATTGAAAGTCATAAGCCATGATCTAGAACAAAGATACTTTCTTGTAGTATTAGCAGCAGACATGACATCAAACCAGGAAACTTAAATCAATTCCTGCTTTGTAGCAATAGTAGTACATATTCATCCTGGCCATTCATTCATATTTCTTTCCAGGAACAACAATCCAGCATTAATATAAATTGCTGAGGATGTCTCAAAAGCAATTTAAGCTTCCTGTGTAAAAAACAATAATGTAGGTTGCAACCTAACTTTTGCAGAGAAAGGCAATGGTTCAACTTTTTGCTCTTCCTTTTTTGGTTCAGTAAGGTTCAACACACAGATGCTCTGCTTGGTTCAGGAAGAAAGTAATAAATTAAAATGGTCCTTTTTAGGCTAATCTGGACTGGTGGCCATTAGCTAGATATGCCCATCTGATAACATATTACTTCAATTCTGTTCTCCTTCAAAAGGGTTTGCTTCTCTGATTTATCAAACTAGAACAAACAGTAATAGTTTGGTTAGGTCCCACAAACAATGGCTATAAAACAAAATAAACAGATCCCTTAAGAATACCTTTCAAACACAATCATGCAGACTTGATGCAGTAAAATTACAAGACACTCCATTTCTTTTCCTGTATAACTTCAGTTAACAAGACATTTCCAAAATCTCTGAAATTTCACCGTCTATCTTATAAAGTGGGCTTTTAATTTTATTTCATAGCAAGAAGAACTTTTCTGGAATGACTATCATTCAATCACATCTGTCTTGCATGTATGACTCATCTACACGGAAGGATGAAGCAGCACTTTTTATACCAACAAATGTTTTCATTCTTGTCTCTCGCTCACACAAACACACACACATACAGAAGTTTGCACATATTTTGTAGTCTGTGGCTAGCTACCACTGTGTTCTGTGTCATCAGAATGGAAGAGGACATGTCTGCTTAAACTCAAGGGACCATATAGACTCTATTCAACAAGTACTTTCTAAATTACAGTGCCCATAAAGTGCCCTCCACTCTTTTATATTCATAGGACTGATTCATTAGATGTTGGATCTTGAGAGCTAGATGGTGGAGAGGTGACGTCTTGAACCTTGTGTGTTACCAGAGGTGATGTTTCCCCATCAGCCTTGGTGTTTGGAATGGCTTCCACATGGACATCACTAAGGTCTGTGACTTTGTCCTTGGTTTCTTTTGGATTCAGATAATCAAGAATACCTGCTCCAAAGGCATCACCTTCAACATTCACAACTGTTGTGGTCCGATCCCTGGTCAATAGGGAAAACATGGAAACATTTTCATTGGTGTTAATAAAATGCATCTTTAACCATTTACAGAGGTTCAGCCTATCTTTAAAAGCAACAGGTTTGAGAAGTGTTATTTTCCACCATATATATTAACGATGATTTGTGTTCAAAACTAAAGACATCAAAAAGCACAATAAGCAAAGATGCTTTAAAAAGCAGACAGCTCTGCCCTATTTTCTGTAAGGAAAAATTAAGCTCAGAAGATCAACCTTAACAGTCTGCTGAATGGGAATGTAGTACCCATTCTGTATCTATCAGTCAGTCTATTTTACCAGCAAGTTGTGTGTTTCCTGCTTGGTTGGAGAACTTGACTGTAAAATTGGGGGCTGGACCAAAGTCAACTCATTCTGAGCCCTTACCTTCAATTTTAAACACTCCCCACCAACATTTTTTACCATCCTTCTGAGGAAAAAGCACCTAAACAAACACTACATCCTCGAGAAGTTTTGATGTTTCAAAACTAATTGGAGCAAAACTCTCTTTCTTGTTTATCATAATTGTTTTCATCTTTTTCTTGACATATGAGGAGCATTAACATTAAACATTCCTTACATTTAATTGGAATGTAGTTTTCACAGAAGCTATGGTTGAGCCCAAATATAAATACTTCTGTCTCAAAATGCATCTTGCTAAAAGTACATCTTGCTAAAAAAAAAAACCCAGGAAGATGGAAGAAATTCTTATTTCATGGGGTACATGGTTTTTAATAGCTAATTTCCTCTGTTTATCCCTCTCTCAACCTCAGAGAACTTTTGTGATAATAGGTATTGAAAAAGATACAAATAAAAAATTTAGAGTAGTGACTTTTTTACTCCCTTCAGTAGCAACAAACAAATTATGCTGTGTGAGTTGCAACTGCTCTCTTCTTGATGAAAGCACTTTTTAAAGGTTGCCCCCGCAAGGGGTTATTAAGACCCTTGATATTTTGAGAACCACCATATCCAAGAGCCAATGTGCACACATTTGTTGTATACTTACACAATCCAGTCCACAGCCAATATGAGAGAGATGTCATTTGTGGGAAGTCCAATAGCCTCCAAGATAATAGCTATGGTTAGAACTCCTCCAGCTGGAATTCCAGCAGCTCCCACACTGGAAGCGGTGGCAGTAACCCTATCAATAAAATTATTTTTGGCGATGTTGAAATTTCATATATGCATTAAGATCAAACAGAATCATATGCAAAGTTTATTCTTCTATACTCAGGTATATTTCTTTCATTCTATACACTAATGCCACACATTGTATTCTCCAATACAAGTCCAATGCCATTGTATATCCTGCAGATCAGCTTAATTGTGATTGCACCAAGTTTCTCATTTGGGCATGCAACTCAGCCGCCCTGAGTCTATGGAGAGGGGCAGCATATAAATACAAATAAATAAATAAATAAATAAATAAATAAATAAATAAATAAACTAATCTAAATTACTAAAATGCATCACATTCAAAAGTGACTTAATGACATATCTAGATGCTGCTTCCTTTTGCACTGCCACCCATAGCACTGTCAAGCCAAATATCCCTTTAGGCTCTTCTTCTCTATATCACAATAAATTATATATTCATTATAAGGAAAAATGTACTATCACTTGCAATAGCAATAGCAGTTATACTTATATACCGCTTCACAGGGTTTTATAGCTCTCTCTAAGCGGTTTACAGAAATCAGCATACTGCCCCCCAACAATCTGGGTCCTCATTTGACCGGCCTCGGAAGGCTGGAAGGCTGAGTCAACCTTGAGCTAGTGAGACTCGAACTGCTGAACTTACTAGCAGCCGACTGTTAACAAAAGTAGAATGCAGTCCTGCACTCTAACCACTGCGCCACTACAGCAGAGTTCCCCAATCTTTCCAGCTTTGTAGACCAGTGGGGGGGGGGAGGGATGGTTCTATGCAAGTGGCTGGCAGGGACTTGTGCACACAGTTCCATCTGCGTGAGCAGTGGGAACATGCGCCTGCCGCTCACGCAAATGGAGTGCACACTCTTTCCCACTGCTTCCATGGTCTGGTTCCGAACGGCTAAAGCTCAGTAGTGGACTGCGCCCTGGGGGTTGGAGACCCCTGACTTACAGAATGGTAAAGATCTGTCCAATATTGAGGTCGACGTTGTTCAGTTGAGCAATAAAGACAGCAGCTACACACTGGAAAATAGCAGCTCCATCCATATTCACAGTAGCCCCAATAGGCAGAATAAATCTACTAATCCTTTTGTCTACTTTGTTGTTCTCTTCAATGCATTTGATCATTGATGGAAGAGTTGCAGAGCTAGATGTGATCAAGGAAGAAGCACAACAACGTCAAGTCCAGCAATGTTCCTGCAGCCCAAAATATAAGTATTTGTCTGTCAGCCTAAATATATAATGTAACATTCCAGATACGTGCTGTTCCTGAAAATTAAGACACTGACAGAAGATTCTACTTTATTCATTTCCAAAACAAATGCCTGAATCTTATGAGAAAAAATAAAAAGGGACTTTTATTATAATATTCATTTCAAGTTTTATTATGTCTGGTTTAAAGAAACATTTTTACAGTCAAGTATCTCGGTATTTTCACATTTTCTCTCTCCCCACCCAAAAGATACAGTAATACAGCCATTAAAACCTTTGCCATCAAGCCATGTTTTATCATATAGAGACACAGACTATCTATACTACACTATACTATGCATTCTAAAAGTCTGCTTTAAATTTTAATAAATGTAGAGTTCCTTGTTTTACAAGAAAAGCCATCTTTATAATATTACTCTAAATTCAAACAAAGTCATCCTCATTTCAGAAATAGAAGCAAAAATCTACCCACCTGGAACACGTAGCAAAAGCTGTGGTGAATGGAGTTATAAGTCCTAACAGAAAAATAAAAGGGTTTTTGCGTGTAACTGCAAAATAAATAAGTGGTAAAATAATCCCTCCATGAATAATATGGCCAAGAATTGATGCAAAGATGTATTTTCCAAGGCTTGTCACCAGCAGGATAATATTATCCATTTCCACAATCTTGCTCCCAACTAGAAATGTAATGCCAAGTGGTATATACCTAAAAAGGAAGCACTGAATGTTACACTGAATGCTAAATAACATTCTAATTTTTGACAGAATGAAAATGAAAAAGTCAGGGATTTCTGAAATTCGCAATATGGGCCTCAATAAAGAATAAGCATCAGATTGTCATACAAAATTTCCCCTAGTAAATTGAATCCTTGTCTCTTTCAGTAAATTGAATCCTTGTTTGCCTCTTTTTATGTTGTTGGACATTCAATCTGCACATTTGCTACTACCCTTGAGAGAACAATTAAATTGAACAAATTAAAGAATCTGCAGCTCACACAACAATACGTATTTTATATTCAAAAGATGATGGGGTGAATGAGAGCTATTTTCATGAATAATTGTTTAAGTAATATGCTAGAATGAGGTGAATGGCGTAAGAAATGATCAAATCAAGAGTCGGTTTTACAGCTATTGGACTGAATGTATGTAAGTGGAAGAAACGGTGATTTGGTCAAAATGAGATCTTGTTCAGTGGACAGAGGCTGCATTTAAGTATGGAAGGACAGAAGCATGTGAGAGATAGAAATTTAACATCATATTGTAGAGATTTCCTAGGCCAAAAAAGCACCAGAATTGTCTGACTTTTGGTTCTTGGCCTGGGGAATTTGTGCAGTGAAGTGATGGTGGCTTGAATGACAAACCAAGTGAATGGCAATGAAAAGCAGAGTTCTAACCATGGTTACTATTCTAGCAGAAGCCATGTGTGTAGAAGGACCCCTCCCCAAATAATGAACTGGGCCATCTAGAGACAACACTGGTACCGACAGATAGCCCTAATGTTCAAAGAGCAGCTCATGTGAGTTCAGTTTAGTCTGTTCTCTTCCATCCGGATTCTTACAGTCTCCAGATATTTGGATAGGATATCAACAGCATCTTCGTATGCCCCAGAAGTAACAATGTAAAGTTGATATATCATCATCACATTGATGATATCACATCCCAAATGCAAAAAGTCCCTTCTGTGATATTCCACATATCAGATGCCATTGGGACAATCTGGCACATCCCACAATTAACTGAAGAAGCAGAACCACTTCAAAACAGGGCCTGCAGTCTAAAATTCTTGTAGGCATTGAAAGCCATCACTTGCAGAATTTTCCAAGGTCCTCCATTTTTACTAATGCAAACCCTTTAATCAACATTCAGCAATTTCAGGAACTGTGCAAATGCTCTCAGTGTCAAGTCAATGTCACAAATCTTAAGTGGTTAGAATAAAAGAAAAGTGGCTAATTAAAAAAACTCTTCCAAAATGCCCAACCCATTTTATAATTTAAAGAAAAAAATAGGTAATCATATGGCAATAGCCATAGAAGACCTGACTAAAAAACATTTCAGTTAAGGGTCTGGCTACCACTTTTCTTTCCCACTCAGGAAAACAAAACACTTCCTTTTACAAAGCAACATCTGAAGGTCTCTCTGAAAATGGCAGTGGTATAGTATGGAGTGGAGCGAATTTACCAAAGTCCCTAGTGTAACTTCTTGCACAATTTCAACTTTCATGACCCCCCCCCCTTTCATTCTGTAGAGATTTTGTATGACAAATTGCAAATCCTGCCTAAGAGCTGGCCTTTTCAATTCCAATATTGAATCAGAGAAGAAAAAGCTGTCATATGCTAAAAATTCAGGTCAGTTGCACAAGGGACATGAGAGAAATTCAGGCCTTGACCAGAAGCCTATCTACAACCCTCTTGAGTCAATATATATAAGCGGAGGGTGGGTGTTGTTTGATTTAAGCTGCTCCTTTTTCAATATCAACTTTTCATGTCACACTGGCAGAAAGGAGTTGGAATTAGTTGATTCAGCAGAACAGGGTATATGTTCTTCCTTGAAACAATAGTTTGATGCACAACTGGTAATTTGTAAAGTTCCATGACAATAGTACTGTACATATTACATAGGCAATAAAGGGGTTGTTCTAAGTGCCCTTGTTAAGAAGCAAATGCTATTGAATACAGTAAGAGTGTTGAATAAGCATGTTTAGACTTGCGCAATTAAAAACTCTATAAAGATATGGAAACAGGTTATTAATATAGGTACACAACCAATGAGGTGCAAATTAAATTCAACTGTTGAATAAATCAACTGGGCTTTTAATAGAGGAATATTTATGCTCCCTATAATGAAACCAGCAGAGATCTCTACTGCATTTCTCAGCATCTTTTTCAATGAAGAATTTAGTTTTCAGATGAGCTAGACTTTCCCTACAATAAAAGGCCTACTTGATATTTGATTATAGTTTTTACCACACTACTCCTCCCAACTAACAAAGTACTGATTCATGTTCCATGCCTGATAAAGGGAGGTACATAGTAAACATGCTGAACATTTCTTCTTAACTTATTGCATGCACTAATTTCTATTCTACTTCAGATTCAATAGGTCAGCTGATAATTGTCCCTCTCAAATTAGATGCTATAGATTATGAAGACCCTTTATTTCAGACTTTAGGGTTGAAGAGATGGTAGTGTGTGTAGTAAATTATTTTTTAAACTGGTCCAACACTGGAAAGTTTTTCAGATTGCGGTATTATTATGAATACTCACCACATAATCCAAGATACTAAGACCATGGTTGCTTCATTGAAAGAATTAAAGAAACGAATGAGTTCTTCTCCTTCAGGTCCAAGCTTTTTCAAAGCTACTCCCAAAACCAGAGCAAAGAGTACAAGTCCCAGAATATTCATTCCTTCAATTTCAGTGCCAACAGGGAACTGTGAATGAGATACATATAGCCATACTGTTAAGTGTTTTAATGTGATGTGTTGATTATATGAAGCTAGATGCCCAAGATGATTTTATTTTATCGTTTGATATTAATCGTAGTTTACAAATGAATATAAGCAGCACCCAGAAACCCACTAGAAATAATCTCTTCTCTGAATGCAGATGTAATATTTTGACAGAAGAGATAATTTTCATATGAGTCTTCAGAATGAAGATTTTGGATCCTCATTAATTAACATGTTGATATAAGGGATAAAAGCACTGTGTATTTAAATTAGTACATTATTTGTACTTATAAGACTTTTACGATACAAGAAGCATTTGATTTGATTGTGCAATTTGGAAGGAGGAAAAATCATTTACCTAAACTACTTGTTTATTCAAAGTAGTCCTTGATGCCATATATTGTCTCTTATTTGTGCAGACTACAAGGGCAAATAATTATTTCCACATCATTTCATGGGCAGGAGAAAGGTATTACGCTATGTTTGTTGTCTGAGGATAGGTTTGAAAAATGTGAACTAAGGGAACTGACACACCATACACCACTTACACACATTCAAGATCATGGCTAAATAGAACATAGGCATATAAAATTCATACAATTTGGGAGTGGTAGGAAGAACTATCTTTATTCCACATTCCTCTCCAAGTCTACCAAGTCAAAAGAAATAATTAACTGTAAAAATAGAATATATAGTTTTATTAATTTGTTAATGGGAATTGAAAGGATACTATTCAATAGAGTTATCAAAATAGTCAAAAGACTATTCTAAAAAAGAGAAAAAAGTCAATTAGCTAAGGCAAAGTATTACTGTATGCAACATTTATGTCATTGTCACAGCACTGAATGGAATATAACTTTGAGCTTCTCTTCCAATGTTTGTACCACAAATTACTACTGTCTGCGTGCTATAAGACATATCAAATGCATGAGCTTGTCAGGATAAACTTCACATTCTTCCAAGTAAAGCTGATTCTAGTATTGCCCAACAGTGGAAGAAAAATACCCTTATGTCAATATCTGACTGGAGACTTAAAGTGGAGAATATATAGCAATGGCAAAGATAATTATCTACTCACAACGTTTAACCAAATGGAAGCAACAATACAGGTAGTTCTTGACTTATGGCCGCAATTGAGCCTACCCATTATGGCCAAAAGTCATGACAGTTGTTAAGTCATACAACCATATGATCCCTTTGCTTAACAACTTCCACCATTGCTCTCCCCAATGTGGTTGTTAAATACAGCATGAGGTGCCTCAGAGATGAGGGAGGCCCTGAAAGTGCTAGTGTAGTCCCAGGCCTGCCTACCCCAGATGTCTCCAACCTCTGAGGCACCCTATGTTCCACTTCCCATCCCTTGGGGTCCCTGCAGGCCTAGAGTCTGCTTCCAACCCCATTGGGTCCCAAACCTCCTTCCCACTCTATCACTGATCAGTCATTTACCTTCTGTAGATACCCAGAGGTCCGGAGATTGCACTAGGGAAAGGGAACAGGCCACTTCATGCCTCAGCCTCCCTATGCTGTTTATTATGCCTACTCCAAAAACTGCACCCGCTTCTGGATGGAGACATGCATCTTGGGGAAGCCAAGGGGTGGAGTGACCTGCTCTTCTTTCCAAATGCGATCTTTGGAACTCCCACAAAAAATAACTTGAATGATTGGTATTGGGAATGGGGGGGGGGAGGTTGTAGGACCCAGTATGATGGGAAGCAGGCCCAAGGCCTGCAGCAACCTGGCAGAAATGAATGAGGGGATAGACAGGGAAAGCGCTGCAACATCCCTGAGGTTGATCATAAGGGCAATGATGTAGGAGTTAACCAGGCTCAGCCCAAGGGTAGGGTCAAATGCATCATCAGTTTGGAGTCACTATGTCCTCATAAAAGACCTAAGT
>JANHFO010001324.1:65007-76795 GCA_032468095.1 Pareas carinatus | reverse complement strand
GATTTTTAAATTGGATTTTGAATAAATGTGCAATTAATTGTTAGTTTTGAATTTTACTGTTACTATCTTCCTTAGTGGGTCGTGCAAACCGCTATTCCGAATAATGTTATTATATAGGTGGTGGGAGACACTGAGTATGAGCTTTTAGCACCAAGGCGACGGTGGACTGAAAAAGTTTGGGAACCACTGCTCTACCCGGTCAGAAAGTCAGCATTTGCTCATATCTTCCTCTTATCTAGAATAATCTATAATGCTATCCTGTATAGTTTATTAAGAAGAATGTGCACCTTCATAGATAAGTCAAGGGAATCCTATAAATTCTGAAGTTAGTTCAGAAGTTAGTGGGCATTAGTTTCAGTTATGATTTGTAGGGCTACTTCTTCTGTAGACTTCTGTAAATACAGTGCTGTGCTGGAAAGAACCAGGAATTTTTTGTTTATGTTAACAAAATAAACATATGTTATGGTGTGGTACAAAGTTATACAAACATAAGCTAATATTCCTAACAAAGGTATAAAAATATCTGGTTCCTACCATTGCTAAGAACAAGAATCTGCAAAAACAGAGATTCCCCAAGTAAAGATGGGAAAAATTATGTTACTTTTTCTTCAACAGTGACACCAGGAGACAAGGCTCTGATTATGCCACTCAGTCAAGTGGAGAGGACTAGAACTAATCCCCTACCTCTGACTTCGATATCACTGAAAGTGCCATTGTTCTGAAGTTCAGAGTATCCACAAATTCAAATGAGATGATTTTATAAACCAAACATATACTGTATACACTAGAAAGAAAAAAGGACTCAAGGGCAGCCTAGCAATATCGTGCTACGTTTCTAAGCTACAAAGATAATTTCATATACCAGCGCAATGCTAGGTGCCAAAATGAGAGAATTCCACATTGTTAAACATCCAAAGGGTACAATCCACTCTTATGAGAGAAAATAAAAAGAGAACAATCGTTTCAAAGCAGTGCTACAGGTTGGGGGCATAGTTAATATATCCCCTCACAGCTCTACAGCTATTAACTAAGATTTTATGAGAAGAACTGTCGGTGGGATTTCTCAGAGGCATGATTTGACAAAATAATGTGAATAAGCGGGAACTACGCTGTTTAAGTTAGAGCTACAAAGGCCATTGAAAACACAGGTAACCAGATGATGACCTGGAGGAAGATCTAATTTCAGTTCTCCTCATGGATCAGATATTGAGGCAATGGATAAGTGAGATAGCCTGCACCTTTCATAAGTGCTTCCTGGTGCTCTCTGCAGAATAAAATGAGAAGTTGTTGCTTCCTGCCTCAGCTATTGCATACTTCTCACTCTGGGGAAAGTACAGAATATGCATAAATTGGTACGATCCCTTCAAAGCTTCCATAAGCTGGTAAAGCATAGGATAGCATCTGTCTGCTGGAATGGCTCAGCCTTCTGCATATTTTCCCATTTAAGAAAATGCACACTGATCGAACTGGCAGTGTCACTCAAGAGACACTGGCAATTGTAAAAGCTAATGAGGGACTCTGGAGAAAAATAAGATACCTATCTGATTCTGGCCCAAACATTCATTGATCTGTACTGTTTTGTCTCCACAATGTTTTCCCTTCATTGCAAGTCTTGTTACTTGGAGCAACATAAGCAGACCACAATTATTTGGCCGCTAAGCAGAACTATGTGTTTCAGACTGGTAGGATTTTTTTTCTGTGGGGTTTCAGTCTCAGAAAGGGCAAATGTTTTGACATGGAATCCTTCTGTCAATGGAGAAAACAGGGACATGTTGAGATTTTGTGCAACGACAAGCCTCCGGAGATCTGTATGATTTTACCAGCAGAGGGCTCATTTTGCCAACTCTTATTGGAGTGAGACTACCATGCATAGTATCTTCTTTCCTTGAGCTGGAGAGGCAAGGAGACACATAATAGTAATAAAATTAACAAGAAAGCATCCAAGGACTCAAGATTGTGTGAATGATCTCAACACGCAATATAGAGGTCATCTCATTTATTTTTTCCTACTTTTCCTGGTCTCTGTTTAATTGCTTAATATTCCATGAACTAAAATATATTGCATAATCCTAATGTGATACTATAGAAATACTGCTTCTGTTGTAGATTTTGGGTTTCCCTCTGGGTCAATATGTATGAACTTTTGCTTCATACATAGTTGGAAGATGGAACAAAGATCTAATCCTAAAGCAAGCATTTATATTCCAACAAAAATATTTCATAAAATAGTCCTTTCCTTACCTTTTCAATAGTGGTACTCCCAAGAGAGACATTATTTCTTTATAATCAACAATGTACTGTTAACAAAAAATAACGTTTTGATTGCATGCATATCAAATAGCATTTATTTTGCAAGTCAAAGTCTAGGACAGGACATGGTTGGTAAAGTGCTGTCTTCCCAATGTGAGACTATAACTCTCACTACTGGCTTTATTAGTTGCTGCTGATAGGACACGAAGTACACTAATATTTGGAGGGTCATGTTGTGCCCCATTCTTATTGTCTAAACAGTTTCCTTCTGTCCTTTTTTTTTAGGGATGCTTTTCAACATTCCCTGAGGTACAACCCTGGGCATAGTCACTGAAATGAGTGGGATTAAATTCTAAATAAAAAAGAAAACATAAAGGCAATAAATTTGGTTAAATAATAATTGTAATGATACAAAAGATTAACTCAAAAGTGCATATAGTGAATGATAACGTAACTTTAACAAAACCATTGCTTACCTTTTCAATGGTAACATTCCCAATGGTTGCATTTCTAACGATGATTTTATACTCAGTAGCATACTGTAAATGGAAAACATTGGTTTTATTAATATTTGTGGCATGTATCCAGGTTAAATATATAGGTTAAAACAATATGCCTTGTAAAATCTATTTCTGGGTTTCTTTTATATGAAACATTGAGAAGTATAGCATCATATCTAATTTGGTCATAATTTTTTTGAATATACAATGCTGCATATGCATGAAAAACTTGTGCCTATGAACTGGTAAAGGCTTTCTACATATCTGAAGTATTTTGGTAGAATGAAGGAATAAAAGCATTCAGGATCTGTCTCTTTTTATCAGCACACTAAGCTAAGAACAAGCAGTAAAGGAATACTGCATCCAAATGGGGCAACACCAGCAAAAGCTCCTCCACAGAGTATATCTAATTTCATTTTTAAAACACTTCTTGGTATTTTGGATTGCCGCTCATACAGTTAATCATAGAACTTTTCCTATTACCGAAAATGGAATGGGATCAGCTGAAATTCAAGTGCCAGTTAAATTGCAGTTTAAATGTGAGATTCCATGAGAAGATTGCAGCACTTCTAACAAGAGTTTGCAGCTGCCAGTGAACATAGTAACATATATTTAGGTCTGTTAGATTCCAACTTAATATAATATTTGTTACAAAAGACTGTAATTTCAGCAAATTTTATAAAGCACATACTTCAAAAAGCTAATATTTAGTTTGTGAGACTATGACCCAAAAATCTTTCTGGTCAGAGAAGTGAGTGCCTAAGAATTCCTGGCTGTTTGAGAAAACCACCACCTGCATGACACAATGAAATGTGAACAATTTACAGAGGGAGAAAGAGAAACTCAATCTTAAGCAGTGGAGGAACAGGGTAAATAGATGGCACTTTTATTAGTGGGATTAAGATCTAACCATTAAGATTCTGTTTCAAAAATATCATGGAATTTAAATCAAACAATAAAAGGAGCAAGAGTTCCACAAGGGTCAAGTCTCTCAGAGCTTGTTTATATTTTACAATTCCAGATTAAAGGTTCTTATTTTGGCAAATATCTTCTATGCTTTATTGCCTCCCAGTTTTGTAGTATGGAGAGGGAAGAGTTTAAAGTATGAAAGAGTGAGTGTGTGTGCGCGGGTTCACACACATATATAAAAGCATAAAACTCTTATAATTCTGTATAGATAAATACATTTTTTATACTAGCTATATTTTGCTATATCCTGCAAAGGATCAGATTATTTAAAAAATCAAACTCTTTTTGATTGAAATCTCAGAGTTCAGAACAGATTTTTACACAGATATATAGATAATTACCGATCGAAAGGCTGCAACAATGAGATTTGATGGAAACAAATTTCTGGAAGAAAAAATACAAAAATTAGGAGTTGACAATAGTTTATAAATTTGTACATTAGTACAAAATAATCTCTGTTTCAGAATTTAACATTAGTTCATTATTAACAAGGCAGAGTGCTTTACTGCATCAGCATTTTTAGGCTTTAATAACATACATGCCTTAACAGCACATTTCAAAGAACTTACAAATAATTAACAATGTTATTGATAACTGTTTTCTTAGCTGTCACACGATACCTCCTATAAAATGTACAGAACTACAGAAAGTGCAATCCATGGTCAGTAATGGCCAAAAAATGAGTAAATCAGAGAATGATTGCATTTAAAAATTCAAAATAATGTTAATTTCAAAATTTTATCAGAGACATTTGTTTTTCCTATTTTAACATTGAAAGCATATTTATGCATACATAGAAAAACATATATTTTTCGGGACCATCTTTACTGCCCTAAACTCAGTTCTATACAACGACCAGCCTCTCACCCTTATTACCCTCTATAGCAGCTTTACCCCATCAAGTGAGTGAAGCCTGTGCTGAAGTATGTCCTTCTACATTGCCCGCTAGGCTCCAACCAGCTGGCCAATGAGAATGTGCAAAAATGACAAGTGCTCAGCAACCTTTTAATGGATCATTCCTGCTTCTCTGTTTAAGAATGGAAATGTTTTTTTAAAAGAAGTATTTAAATATTAGGTACATTAAATACAATTCTAAGAGATACATTCTACAGTTCTATACAATTCTAAGGCATAATGTGAACAGTACATGACACTATAGTACCAGTTTAGAAATCAAATGTATAAAGCATTCATACAGGTATGGTATCTAATAAGCAAAGTTCACTTCAAAAGGAAAGCCATATATCATTACAAACAGATAACTTTATTTCGGTCAACAACCAGTTTGAAACAAGGAAGATGATACAACTATAAAGAAATAGCATACATAAGTATAAATAAAATAATGAAGCATTGTGCTCTATTAAGACTAAGATTAAAAACTAAAAATAAAACTTAGTTAAGAACCAGATGAGAGCCAGTTTGGTATAGTGGTTAAGGTGTCAGACTAGAAATTGGGGGACTGTGAATTGTATTTCTGCCTTAGGCACAAAAGCCAGATGGGTGGCCTTGAGCCAGTCACTTTCTCTCAACCCTAGGAAAGAGGCAATGGCAAGTCACTTCTGGAAAAAAAAACTTGACAAGGGCTTGTCCAGGCAGTCTCCAAGAACTGAACACCATTGAACAGAAAAAACAACAGGAAATCACAAAATTAATTGTTGATGAAATCCAAAGCTAGGTATTGAATCTATGGGATAGTAAATTAACAATAAATAAATAAACAATAAACAATAAATAAACAAACAAAAATAAGAGATATTATACAAAGTTTAATAATCTAAAATCCTGTTAAGTAGTTACAGCTAGTAATTTATTCATACAAAACTGACGATTAATAGAATAGATATTGCTCATATAGAACAGAAATCAGTTGTCTGTGCACATTCACAGCTGCTACACAAAACTTTGCTGTATTATGCATAAAAAAGCTTCTATAAATGAACATAAAATTTCTTAGCGAGGTTGGAGCCTCTAACAACAAAGGGAAAATAAACCTTCTTCGGCTCTCTTTGTAAAATTAGCAATATAATAGCACAAGGACTATGGATTCAACTGAACCATCATTGCAAGAGCATATTTGACTAGGTGTAGCAATTTAATTACTCTCCTATATAAAAGTGTTGAAAGCAAACTATTGTATTTGACTCCGAAGAAAAACCTGACTTGATGTAATGAGCTGCTTTTGAGTTAGGTGATTAAACCATGGGTGGATTGGGGATCCTATATTACATTATTTTATTAACTGTGAAAAATACTAATGTTTCTTTTCTGCAGTATATGACATGTTTTCTAGGATTATACCTTATGTGCACCTCACCTGTGCATTATGGATGAGAAAAGTTGCTATAATATACTCCAACCAAAAGCTGTGTAAATCAGCATGAAGTTCTCTCTTGTTTCATATTGTCTATGTCCAAATCTTCAAGGATCATCAAATTAATTCTCTCAAATCTTCAATAAGTGAAGTAATAATGCAACAGAACTACAAAAAGAGATTCACACATTGGCTGTGTTCATACAGTTTACCTAACTTGGTCAGGTAAAGATCCAGTTGAGGTATTTGCATAAATATGGTTAGTGGTTGGTTAATTTTTTAAGGCCTCATATAAATCCTGTTTGTTTGGTTAGTTGTCAATCAGTGCATTCAGTGAAGCTAGATAAGGGTTGATTTAGTAACTAAATTGAGAATATTGTTTGAATACAGCTAATCTGTCCAAGTCCTGTCAAGCAGTATTAGGAAATGCTCTTTAATATGTCCATAACTGCAATGTGCAACACTATAGAAATACTTCATAGAAGACCACAGTATAGCATAGTAGAAAACATTGAAAAGAGGGAGAATAATATTCATCAGAGGGATTTAACTCAGTTCTGTTACCAATCAACTTCCAAATATAACTTCTGAATTAAAAACCCAATTTACTGTTAAGAGTAGGGTGCATACAGAAAACTTTTTTCTGAAAAGGATAAAAAGACTGCAGTTTACACTCCAGGAACAAGCTGAATCCTGTATTATCCTGCACCAATGTTTAACTTCAATTCAGCCCCATGCATCCCAAACACCACGGAAAATGCACCTGCAGAATAAATAGCTCTAATCTGTTGTCAAATCTATATTAAAGGTTAGAGGCTACTTCTATAAACAGTGCTGGGAATAGAAGTTTTCAGGTCTATTGTACTCAGGATAAAGGCACCAAAAAGACTGACTGAACAAAAAGAGGATCCATTGTCTGAAGCACAGTTAAGCTGTCTGATCTCCAGTTCTACAGTATATTCACTTCATGCTATATGAATTTTCCCATAACCATTAGAAAATGTTAAAGTTCACAACTGTCTAGACAACTGCATTTATCAGCAATTTTGAAGTTTTCTGATGTTTTTACCTCTATTAATAATGAATGGAAATAATTTAGGTTTTCTAAAAGATAATGCTCTCTTGTAGACTTCATTTTTATTCCATGGAATTTAAATTAGACTTTTCCTATTAATCTTAGAAAACCTAACATCTAAAAATAATAAATAATAATAAATTTTATTTCTATCTTTGATTACAATGTCCCCCAATATCCTAAGCAAACCGGTAATAAAGTATCTTAAGTCATATCTATATATTGATATCTTTTTATTTAAGAAATACATTGATTTTTTGCTTCATTTATTGTACATAAAACTATGTAAGGAACATTAACTTTAAGGCCATATATGCTGGAAGCATAAGTATGATTGACTAAAGAAAAGGACCTCTATACAACTTTGTACTAAGATCCAGAGATCTACATACGCTTGCTGCAAGTACTACTTTAATTTCTTTCCGTCTTGTGCAGATTCAGAGCAGCTCCCCATGTCTCAAAATTTATTTGTCTAAACTTGTACTGTTAACAAAAGAATTTATCAAAACTTATGTTAGTTTTTACACAAGAATCATTCTTTGCTAGAGACTCAGCTTTTGGGAATGGAAACAATTAAACAACCTAAAGATTCTTGGTCCTTTAATTTGTTTTCTCAATTAGATTTCTCTTAAAGTTACCTCATGTCCACTTTAGCACCAAGACAATTCTTGTTATTTTTTTCTCTTACACTAGTAGAATGATTTTTTCTCCCTTTATTCGGTTTTATTCTATTATTATACTACATCAGTGTTAAAGCTGTGTTTTAACTAAAAATAACTGATTGACTTTTATTAGTTATTGGAAACCTTCACAGTAAATTGCAAATTAATTGGCTAGCACATTTATATTACCAATACAGTCATTTTGCTGTATATAAATTTAATAAATACAAATCGTACAATTTTAAAGATTTCTCCAATACTGATACATGTGTACCAGAATCTTTTATTGAAGAACATTCTTCTTGGTAAAGAAATATTTCTCTGGTCTATACAAATTGTACCGAGAGGATGTTTAAAATCCCTACCCTTTTTTTTTTTTACAACCCTGCAGTCCCTTAATTCGGGGTAGAGCTAAAGCAATTGGATGGAGCTGAGTGTTTACTGATCAGATAACCTTCCTGATGCCTATGTGGAGTTCATAGCAGATAGTTTTTCTCCCAGTCCTATGGTAGGAGAGAAACATCTGCCACTACTACTGATTCAATTCTCAACCTACCGAGTGGGAGGCAAGCATGGACCCAAAGGGAATTCTACTTTGTAATGGCTTCAATGGTGTGGAACATCTGGCCTCTGGTGGTGTGCTTGGTATACCATGAACCAACCTTCCACAGATGTGAACATTGTTTGTTTAAACAGGTGTTTGGAGTATAATTTTTAACTTTGATAAGATATTATGACCTTGTTCCTATTCATATCTAGGGGATGCTGGCACAAACAAGAGTTCTAATAAGGTTGGAGCTTGACGCTATAGGAGATGATATGCCTGTCTCCAAAGGGAGTAAGTCTCATCTCACTCTTCTTCTCTCCCACAGAAAAATATAAGAAGCTGAAATGTGAGGGATGTGAGTATCTATCCTCCCTTTTTGGCAGCAGCTAATGAAACAAGGCAAGTAAATTCTGAGTGAAAAGATAAGACATCAGGCATTTTCTCTGGTGACTGATTTGTCCTGAGAGAAAGACCAGCAGGACAGCTGTTAGTGGAGTTATCTCATTGCTACTGATATAGTTTCCAATTTCAGTCATTCATCCTGAATTATCAGAGGCTTTCAACTCTTGCACCAATTTTATATCACAAAAGGGCAGGCAGGCAACATGTTGTTTAACCTTATTCATATTGGAATTGAGCATTTTGAAAATAAAATGCCAAAAAAATTGGGGATAAATTCATTTAGTTTGCATTTTGATATGAATTTACTAAACATATATGTACCTCCCAATATGAAACCCCATAGTTTTATTTTTTTTTATTTTATTATATTTATATCCCGCCCTTCTCCCCAAAGGGGACTCTTTCAATTTAAACTATTCTGAATTTTGCAGAGCAATTTTTCTACAAAGAATGTATTTAAAAATATGCATACCCAAGAAATTGCACATAAAAGTCCTATGTGGTTTTAAATTTCATGTTCACACAGTGAACCATACATTGATGAGGAAATGGAATAAAAATAATTTGTGCTTCAAAAAATTTGTAAAAAAAAAAAGACATGTTGATCTTTAAACTTTATTCTACAATATACCTTAGTTTTAACCATTTTGATACACAGAGGATTTCTCCATCCATGTACAAATAAGTATTGTCTGTTGGCATGCTTATTTCCTAAGTGCCATACAAGAAAAAAAGGTTTATTCCAGGCCAACACCATGTTTGGTAATCACCATCATTTAATTAATCATCATATCAAGCAGAATTTGATATACTTTCCCATTAAAATCTCAAAGTATACTTAACCAGCCTCGATGCAAAAGTCACACATTCTGAATCAGCAGTTTCTGAGCTGTTTTATGTACAAGAAATGAGCTGTCCTCATATTGCTTCTACACTTTCAGACTCTGCTTGCAGTCTTTTTGTTAATTGATTGGGAATAAGAAGTATTAACGAATCAAATTATCAAGCATTCCTCCACTAGATGTTTTTTCTGCCCAACCCAATCCTACATCCTAACCAATTCAATAGATAAGCAACCCGTAAAATCTACAAAGTAAATTTGAATGGGAGACCATATACAGTAAGAACAGCACAAAACCAAAATTTTGCAAAAATAAGCTGAAAACTTTTCTCAACCAAAAAATTAAAGATTAATATTGCACACAGCTTTTAACAGATTCAGTTTTCTCAGATATAGTCTAAGATTATACAAAAACCTAAATGAATTCAATTGAGGATACTTATCTTACATGTATTTAGACCTTGCACAGAAATGTTACTGACTGTATCAGATATATTTGATATATTTGGCTTTGAAGGACCTCTGTTTATGTTTTTCTTTTTTCCCAATTTCCTGTATATAAATCTGTAAACTGAAATTATGCCTCCAGGTCTTTATACAGTACCATAATTGTTAAGTAAATCTTGAAGAGCTGAAACCTGCATGCTATTAGGCATTTTAATCTCCTGATTGTATACTGGCCACCTTTCAGAAATTTTATTCACAAATCCTGACTCAGGACCTTTTCCATTACATCTTTTACTAGTATTTCACCAGCTTCAAACTGTTTGCAAAGCAAAGGTGGAATACATACTAATTTCTAACTTCATACTATTTTTTGCTTATAGGCAAGGGCAGCACACAAAACAACCAAGCAACCAAACATTTTAGCATACCAGTCATATAAAGCAAAGGATGAGGAGATAACACACAGTGAGTCCCTTCTACTTCTTATCTTCCCCAAAAGCCAGGGTCAGTAGATTCTAAAAGCATCAGACAGACCTGGAGGTAAGAAAGTAAATAGCTTGGAATTTTCAAAAGCCAAATATCCTAGTATCCTCCAGGCATTTTGAACCATAACTCCCATCATTTCTACACACATAATTAATATTAAGATTATGAGAGTTGCTTTTTTTAAAAAAGAGGAGGGAATTGCATTCCACAATGGAGCAAATGAGCAGGCAGGAATCACCCCACACTCAGTCATGATCCCTCCAAGTTCGCCTCTTGCCTAGAGCTCGGCAAGGAAGACCCCCGCCCCAATTCCTTACCTTGCTAGGTCCAAGAAGGAGTCCACGGTCTCCTTGTTGGTGGGCATGACACCGTCCAAGCCCAAGTCTTTGCTATTGAGCTCCCCGGCGCCGACCCCGGGCTTGATGATGAAGGCCAAGGCAACGGCGAGAGCCGAGGCGATCAAGGTTGTAACCAAGAAGTAGGCGACGGCGATGCCGCCCAGCTTGCCGAGGGACCGAGTGTCCAGGCTGGCCGCTCCGGAGACCAGACTGCATACCACCAAAGGCAGGATGATCATCTTCAACATGCGGATCAGCATCTCGCCGGGAAAGGCCAAGTAGGTGATCTGGGTCCGGGTGAGCGACATTTGCCTCATCAGGGCGCCCATGGCCACTCCAACCAGCACGCCGGTCACGGTCAAGATCACCAGGCAGTTTTTCCTCAGGAACCGCCCGAAGCTCCGCGGCTGGAAGAGCTTCAGCCGGGGCCGCTTTACCCCTTCCTCTCCAGCCTCGAAGCCGGTTAGCACCGTCGGCTCCAGAAAGCCATTCCTGCTCTCCCCGGGCTTCTCCATGCCGGCCGCTTCAGCTATGCAACCCAACTCGGGAAAGGCGCACAGATCGGACTACAGCAAAGAGACGCTGGCCGGGCTGCTGGGAAGCCTTAGAAACGCCTCTGCCGAGACCCCCTCAGGTCCAGCAGGAAAGGTCCGTTCTTCCCAGGAGCGCCTTTTATGCAGGGCCCGCCCGCTCACTCGCGCCCCGGAGCGCAAGCGAGGCGGCCAGGAGGGGGGGCGGCGGCGGCGGCGGCGCCCTCCCACCGAATAAGGCTGATGCAAGGCAAAGGCGCTCTGGGCTCAGCTCCGACCACCCACTTCCCACTCGGGCCGCTCCTCCAATCAGTCACTCCGGCGCGATAGCCCCCGTCCTCTTCGAGAAGCCTCGTCCGACTCTACGCGGGGGATCTCCGGAGCAGGGGGGGCGCTTGGCGAAGGAGGAGCGCATCGGCCAGGGCGG
>JANHFO010001324.1:46061-56578 GCA_032468095.1 Pareas carinatus | reverse complement strand
TCCCCTGAAATTAAGACCTAGTGCATCTTTGGGTGCAAAAATTAATATAAGACAGTGTCTTATTTTCGGGGAAACACGGTAGGTGTGTTCGGGTCTTTTCCCGTGTATCTTGGTGACATTTCGGCAAGGTTTCACTTGCCATCTTCAGGCTGATGCTTTTGGCTGCTTGCTTTTTCACCCACACTGAAAATCCACTAAGGAGTTGGAGGTATGGCATACGGTATTCTTTTTCATTCTATTAGGGAGCCAGTTTTGTTTACCTTTGAAAAGCTGGAATCCTTTAAGCTGTTGTACCATCAGTCCTGAAAGAGCTGTAGAGGGCAAAATATCCACTGTAAAGTACATAAATCTTTATAAAATTTAGAGAAACTAAAAGGAAACTTGATTGTGTATATGCAGAAGAGTCGGTGTAAATCCCTGGCAATTTCTTTCTGCAATTAAAAATGCACAAAAATATGCTGAACTACAAAGCCGCCCTAGTAAAATATCATGTCAGTTTTTAAAATTCTGCACATCTGTGGTCTGAGAATGTTGAAGATGCTAAACATTTGGTAATCATGCAGTAATCTGGATTGGAGACCATTAGGAGTTTCATCCTAGTCAGACCAACATATTCTTTTTATTTATTTATTTTAATTAACACAGAAATAAAAGATACCTTTAGAAACATAGAATGTGGCAAGAATTTTGATGAATTGAGATGAGAAAGTCGAAACGACAATACAGAAGGCCCATCTAACAACAAAATCACCACTGTTGCAGTGTGAGGCCTTGGGACTAAACATTTGTAGAGTCCTTTTATTAACTTCAGAAAGCTTTAGAAAAGACCTTTGTAAAACCAATGTAGCCTACTTCCGAGTCTTCATTTCTGGCTACCTTTCTGAACAGAGTTACAAAATCCCATCTGTCAGAGACTAAATTTAGTGTGCTTTTGAAATGACATCCAGGACAAAATGATTGTTACCTACCAGCCTCCTTTGACGCTTGTGCTATATCAGGTCTCCATGGATCTTTTGGGATATCTTGCTATCATAGGAAATATATATGATCCCAGCATGTGGTCCTAATGAATGGAAAGCATGTCCAGACTTTGGTCTTATATCTAGATTGATCAGTTCTCAGGAATTTCAAGATTTTTTTTTCTACGTCAATTAATCCTGAAAGCAGCAGAGTAGCAAGGATAGCTGACTCCCACTGGATATTTCCATAGCTTTTTAACCCATTCATCATTTCGTAATCTCTGTTTCTCCACTCTACATAATGTTTTTTGCAGTCTCAGTATCACTGTCTCTCTGAGAGAAAATGAACAGGAAGCTCCAATAAAGACTCAACGTATCAGAAATTATCCAATAGTAGAAAATAATTAAAAAAATGAACCACAGCATATAAGATACTATTCTATAGACAGGAAGGCGTTATTCTTGAACAAAGCAACTTGCAGCATGAGACTGCAAAATGAGAGATAACAAGAGACTGAACAGTTGTGCCCTATTGTATAGGGCACATGTGGACCCCAAAATTAAATTATGCCACCTTAAACCTCTTGATTTGTCCCTTGGTCCTTGTTTGTTTCCCTCACTGTTGCTAATTTATACTGCAGTGATTGCGATCTTCTTTCTAATCTCTGAGTTGGAACAAAAATTTAAACTAGCTACTGTGGACCTCACTCCATACCTAAGAGGCCTATAAGGGAACGTGCATAAGCGCACTAGCGTGCCTACCGTTCATGTCCTACTGTCCCCATTTATTCATACTCATTTATTATCATGCATATGCTTATACCTGTCTATATCTAAATGTTTATATAGTATGTTCCTACTTGTTTTTCTCATATATACTTACTAAATAAATAAATAAAATAAAAAATAGATAGGAGATGTTTGGTATCTGCAAACCTCAATGAAGAGTTCTCATTTGAGGCACAAATGACCATGCTCAAATTATCCTACTTGGACACATTAGAAGGAGACCAGCTGTTTGGAAAAGACTCTAATCCTGCGAAAGGTGGAAGGAAAGAGAAGAAGAAGATAACCAGCAGCAAGGTTGATGGACTCAGTTGCAGTGGCAATGAGTCACCATTGGGAGAGTTGAAAGAACAGGTTTGGGACAGATTGTCGTAGAGAAGATCCATGTGATCACTAAGAGTTGAAACTGAGTTGTTGGCAATACAGTAAAACCTTGGATTGTGAGTATAATTGGTTACAGAACCATGCTTGTAATCCAAAGCACGCAGATTCATTCCACAACCCTCCTCGCTCAACCGTCCGCCCTCCCCACTCCTTCCCCTTCCTTCCTCTTCATCCCATGATTCATGCCAGTCAGCTGGGGCTCTGGGGGCTTCCCCCTGTGCCCAACAGCTGATTTGGAGCTTTAGAAAGAAAATTAAATGGCCCCTAAAACAAGAAAGTCCTAACTGCAATAGAGAGCAAATGAGCTGCACTCTAGATGCTGAGAATAAAAAAACATTTTTTTCCTTCACTCTAAGCAGGCAGAGAAAGGAAATGCCTCCAAAGCTACAATGTTGCAAAGGGCTCATTAACATAGATAAAGGAGCAGCAGGCTACTGTCAGCCGATTCATTTTGAAGCAAATGTTGCCAATAATCCAAAACTGAACAGATTGAGACAGGAAACAACAAAAACCTAATGATAATTAAAATCTGCATTCCCCCACCCATTCTTTCAAGCAGCTGGCTCAGATCTTTCCAATTCTACCACCAGGCATCTCTTGTAATCTGGCTTGGGAAGAAAACCCTGAAAATACTTATAACAAGCTGATTTGGCTGTTGGTGCTGGGCTTCGGGGCTTCCCTCTGCGAACTGCTGATTGTCTGTTGGGTGCCCTCAACTAGGCTCTGCAACACTTGTAATACAAAACATCACTCATTTATCAAGTTAAAATTTATTAAAAATGTTTGCTCATCTTGCAAAACACCCACAGACCAAGTTACTCGCAACCCAAGGTTTTATTATAATCAAAACTCAGTGGTCACCCAGCAGGGATCATCCAGCCAGCCATTAAAAATAAAACTAATACAAATGTAGCAATTTATTTTAAAGGTTGATTAGGAAGAAAGAGGACATAAATTGGGGAAGAGAGGCCCCACCTTTGGCTCCTGCTATGTGGAGTGCCACAGGGTTTGGTGCTTTCTCCTGTCTAACATCTACATGAGACTTCTGGGTCAGCATATCCGTGATCATAGAGAAGGGTAGCATAAATATACCGATGATACCCAATTATATATCTCTACTCCTGGAGAATTAAGCAGTGCCACAAACACCTTACCATTTCCAGTCTTGCAAGATTCTGTTAATGTAAACTTGCAGTAAAGATACAGATAGTCCTACTAGTTGTCCTTGTCTGAATTACTTCGCAGGGCTAACACCACTCCAAGTATTTCTCCCGTCCTTTCCTTTTACTCTCCAGAAAGACTAGGGAGGGTCCTTTCTGAAATGTTTCCAAAACCATCCCCACTTCTGTGGGCATGCTGATTGTCCACACTTGTTCTCCCTATCTCCCAAACACACTCCCACCTACCATAACAGATGTTGATTCGCATAGCTGAATCTCTACTCTTATATTCCAGCTCTTTAAGTGTTATTTATTTATATCCTGCCTTTATTTTTTTTACAAATAACTCAAAACAGCAAACACACACAATGCTCCTTCTCCCTATTTTCCCCATAACAACCACCTGTGAGATGGATTGGGCTGAGAGAGTGACTGGGCCAAAGTCACTCAGCTTTTTAACAGTAATCCAGTGACTGCAGAAGCCTGGATGACCAAGAGATGGCAGCTAAGAGACAAAATAAATCTCTAGCCTTTTGCTGTCATCTAGTGGTCAATAGATCAACCTAATTAACCCATCACTTCAACACTTGTTGCTGTTGTTATGAAAAGTTCAGTCCATGGTATGATGTGAAGAGAAAAGGGGGGGAAATAGCAATGTAGAGTAATGTGTAGCATTGTGCATGCCAATTTGGAGGACTCTCTTCATGTTCAGGAGGATAAAGGTCAGGGCTGGATTATCAATCAAGGAACCACATATATGGACATGAAGCACGGCACAGATGCATTCTGGATGCTCAGTAAGGTTCCATTGTGGGGGTGGCATGAATTCCCATTGCCTCTGAGATGGGAGGAGAGCATAGCAAAACAATTCTGTGGACGCAGCCACAGGACCCCGTGGATTTATGAATTTCCTTGGGTGCCAGAACTCTCTCCGCTACATTGATGAATACGGTTACTATCCTTCTGGATGTTGCATTCTCTTAATGACTTTCCTGAGACCACCAAGGTTGTTCTCCAGCTCATCATTGGGAAGAAGAAGTCTCTTGCTGCTTGATCGGTTTCTTTATTCTTGTCACGTTAGGGTGAATTTTCTAATAGCTACAGCAGCAGCAGCCTCAGCAGGCAAGCAGGCAGTGTTCATTGTCTTTGGTGGCTTTGGAGAATAGGGAGAAAGTTCTCCAGAGAGAGAGAGAAAGAGACCGGCCCTTTCCTGTCATCTGTGGCCTCGTTCTTTTTCAGGCCACTTGGCAGTTACAGACAGTGTTAACAATCAGATTGGATTTTAAGATGCAGCAGCAGCAAAATATTGCCTCAAATGTATTGTGTACTTTATTCCATGTACACATGCTTTCCTTCTTTTGCCTACCTTTAAAGCTTAATGAAACAACTACAGCCTCTACCTGTTTCTCGTTTTCTGCATTTTTTTTCTCTTCTATATTCACATGTGACCCAATAATAGGGAAGAACTTTTCAGCCACGTCCTAAGGCTTGCTCTGCTTCAGGAAAGATTACGCCACAGTGAATGCATTTTCCTTTAGGATCTCAGAAGGCTGTCTAATTTCCTCAGGGGTGGCCTAAATCAACTGACAGAAAACAGGCCTCAGGATACATTGAGATAGATTCCTTCCAAGTGGATATAGGAAACCAGGCTGAATTTCAGAAATACCATAGGAAGGCATTAAATTCAAGGGCATGACTCTTTAGGGAGACCCTCTTCCTGGATTTAAAACCGATTGCAAAAGACCAATGTGGCTACTCCTTTGAAATCTGTTGGCTTAATCTTCACATATCGGTTTTATTCCTTTGTTCTTCTATTCAGCTCCAGATTTTACACACACACACACACACACACACACACACACACACACACAAATTAGAGGGGGATGAAATCATTTTATAATCCTCGTTATTTTAGTTTAATTACCGACAGAGGCTGGAAATTTGGATCATGTTTCTTAAAGTTAAAGAACTGCTGGGGAAATTATGCACCATTATGGAGGGCTCTCGCTAGAAATGCCACAAGTTTTATCTTTCACTTTTCTTTAGGGACCACTTCTATAATTGAATTGATAAACTGAGTATAAACCCCCAGACCATCTTATTCATTGATTCATTCATTTATCAATTTCATACAGCTTGCTAGGTACTCCGATGTGTGAATTGCTCCCACAGAAATGTCAATGTCTCCAAAAGAAGTGTGTGTGTGGTTAATTTTTTTATAATTTTTTTATTTCTTTGAGGTTATATTATTCTATATATTTTTGCTGTACTGAGTCACTCAGACTCAAACCCCAAGAGTTGTTGCTCTTGTTGTTGTTGAAATAAAGACAGTCAGGAGTATTTCTTGTATTTATTCAGTCAATTAGTATAGTTTCCAAAGTCAAGCAAGTGACTCTGGGCAGTTTTCAATTCTAAGAATGTACAGTACAAAACATCATGAGATTTGTTGCCCATTAGAAAAGTTATCCGCTTTTGCTTCCTATTATACAGTAAAGCCTGTCCGTATTCTTTTTTTTGGGGGGGGAGGGCAATCAAATGTTAGATTTATCAATAGCTTGTTAAAGCATATAGTACCACCTAGTGGCAAAATCAGGTATAGAAATTCTATGAATAAAGACTTCTATAAATAAAAGCTTTATTGTATGAGAGAATCAAGGCATCATAGAATTGCAGAATTGGAAAAGTTGTAGGAGAACAGTCCTGTTAGTCTATACTGGCAGAAAATTAGGAGGGATCTGATGGAACCTTTTCTGATTAACAAATCTTATTAAAAGGTATAAACTTCCATGAACTGCTGCTCATGTCATCAGATGCAGAGCCAAGCTTGTGGTAAAAGTGAACAGCAGCTCAAAAAAACTCATGTTCTTAATATCCCATCTGCAAAGTGACAGTAGCATTTATGAGGAAGTGTGCATAAGGGTGAATGCAATATGGCTACAGTTGAAGGAGATCACTGAAGTGCTCTGCATTAAATGCATGCCAATTCATCTACAATCAAAAGTGTACACAGTGATAGCCCAACCAGTACCACTAAATGACACTGAATGGTGGCCAACCATCAAAATTGTTGAGCCTCCTTTACATGCCATGATGCTCATGCTCCATTGTTCATTAGCCGTTTCCCTTCTTGACCCTGTCAGTAGTGACACAGTCCAGCTGCAGATGGGGGTTGCATCAATGACATAGAAAATACAGGGGAAAGCCCATGGTGTATGGTCACATACTATGAGGAGTTGCCTGCACCACCTACCATTTTAACACTGATGAGAAATGCCCATGTGGGAGACCAAAGCAAAAATGCAGGACCCAATTAAAACCATTCAGTTGGTCTTGGTTGCTGCATTTGATTGTGTGAAATGGTATTTGCTGATCTAAAAAACAAAAACTCTATGTGTGTGTGTGTGTGTGTGTGTGCGTGCATGTGTGCATGCATGCATGGGAGGAAGACTCACATGGACAACTTTTGTTTTAATACAGAATGAGATTTTGAGTCAATCAGTTTCAATTACCATTAAGATTCTTTTTTCCCATCAGAAAAACAAACTGGGACCACAACTATTTCATTCCATTAACCAAATACCGGTAGCTCTCAACTTACAACCATTCATTTAGTGACTGAAGTTACAATGATGCTGAAAAAGATGATTTATGACCGTTTATCACACTTGCCACCATTGTAGCTTCCCCATTGTCACATGATCAAAATTGGACACCTGGCATGCATTTGTGACTGTTGTCGTGTCCCTGAGTCATGTGGCCCTCTTTTCGCAACCTTCTGACAAGCAAAGTCAATACGGAAGCCAGATTCACTTAAAATGCCACTAACTTGACAACTCCCGTGATTCACTTAACAACCGTCATAAGAAAAGTCATAAAATGGAGCAAGGCTCACTTAACAACATCATTTTTGGGCTCTGTTGTAAGTCAACAACTATTTTGCCAAAGTTAGTCATGTTCTATTGAGCTAGAAATACTGTTCTCTTTTAGATAACAGTTGGTGTTTCTTATGAAACTCGAGTTTAAATAAATAAATCAACACATAAATATTACTGCTACCACACTTTGGCCCAATTTTTTTCTATAGCTTCACTAATCCCTGCTTAACCTCATTAATTTTCTTTCTAAGAACATAAGAACAAAACTCCATGAGATTTGTTCAAGGACCCTGGATTATGTCTCTTCTGTCATACTATAACACTCATGGAGGATTAGTGATTAAAACCTCCCCCTCATCTCTAACTCGCAGCTGCAAAACACCTTTAAAGATCCCCCTGTAGAAATGATGACAACCCCCCCCCTTCATCTTACAAAGCAAGAGCAGTGCAAACCATGTTGGGCCGATTCTAGAAACGAAAAAGTAGGGCTGTGCCAAGATCCAGGGGGAAAGATGATTTGAAATGTGCGTGGGCACCCATTTCTCACCTGTCTGCACCTCCTTAAATCAAATTCTGCCCCACCATGTAAAACACGAGATAAGCTATAACTCTTCAATGCGTTGTTGACAGGTATTACAGGCCCACCCATGCAAGCTTCAAACCACTCTTTTCCCTTTGAAATCTGGGTTGCTGAATAGTCATGTGAAAGATACCCAGAGCCATTTCTACTACTCCCCAGATTTCTGATGCTACACCAATTCACTCTTTCATGTCTTACTGACTTTTGTTCCAATGACTTCTGAAAATGGAAAGTGATAGGTTACATTACTTGCTGCCCTCATTCTCTCCCTCCCTCCCTCCCTCCTACATATAGGGAGTTTGTGTGCATGTTAATTAACAGGATGGTTTCAGTGGAGCTCTTTTAAGGACTGTGTGATGTAACAACAAGCATAGAATCATGAATTCAACATGCATTTCCATAGTTGTACCCGGATAGGTTCTGTGCGAGTATCCTCACCATGGTGAGACTTTTTTCTTTTATTGAAACAAATCTTGGTAAAATTTGGGTTCCCTTCTTCTCCCCAAGTATAGGTACAAAGACAGAAAGCTTTTGCTTCTTTCTAATTTTCAATTATTTTGCATTCCATGTGAACAAAAGCTTTGCTTAATGTGGCTTGTTGGTGACAGCTGACAGTTTAAATCAGATGGGAGTATAATAATTCTGAAGGCTTTACGTGAAGTTAAGGGGAGTAAAACAAGCTAGGGGCTTGACAAATGACTTCAAGGCCACAAATATAATATTGCCTGTGCATCTGCTGATTATTCACAAACTACTTATCTGGAAGTCCTTGGCTGATGCGGAGGCCTCCCTGCACCTGCTTATGAAGAAATCAGCATCCTTAATAACTTACAGATTTTTTGGTGTTGCTTTTATCAGTAATTGCTGCAGGAGACATTGTAAAATGTAAATGTATAGAAGAAAGGGTCAACAATTAAAGAAGTAATAATTAAAATAATTGTGAGCTTGTCCTTGTGTGAAAATCTCAAGTTACTTAATATTCCTTTGTTTCCTCATAGATAATTTGATGAATAGAAATCTTTTCTGTTGCAAATAACCAAGCACACAGTCCAGGTAATTCTCGAGAAACAGATGTTTTGCAGGTGTTCCAAGGAGCTTGTCTAGTTCTCCAAAATAATATAAATTACTTCCATGTAGAATAAGGACAATTTGTTAAAGACATGCTGGGTTTTTTATGTGACTTGGATGCCAGACTTTTATACGGCTTGGGTTTGCTATTTGTATATTTTCCAAAATTAGGAGAAGAAAACCTCAAAGTAGCAACAAAAGCTAAACAAAATAACTGGAGTTGAAATCCCATGCTTTCTTACATGGGAACAGCAAGTAAGATAAATTTATATATGTGTAACGTTTGTGTGTATAGAAATGCAAATTACTAAGTGCAAGAGAAAAGTCAGCAAGGCAACTGTTAAAGTAGTTAAATTGCTTCCAGTGAAAATCAAAGCAATGCAGCACACCACTACAGGAACCTAAACATTATTATTTCTTGTTTCCTCTTCCAGTTGCTCATACACAATACAGAAATGGTCCTTTCTAGAATATTACTGCGCTCTGTTATAGTGAACTATGTTGAGATCATGGCACTGGAAGGGCAGGATTGTGAAGAAGCCTTTTTTCCATATTTATTCCTTAACTACAAGGTGCAACCATTAAATTCCGAGACTGTACTCGCTGTGGGGAAATGGATCACACGATTGCCATGCAGCGCGCAGCGTGACGTATAACGACCTTGAGGAGAAACTACACAAAGTTTCAAAGCGCTATCTTCATTGAGTCCTGTGTCACAGATGTTTTAGTTAGTACATGCATCCGCGCATTTGCAAAATTGTAATGGACTCAAAATTGGAGCAAGAGCTAACATTAAATTCTGCATGAAAATCAAGAAATCGCCAACTGAAAAACCCTTGAATGTTTTCAGGAATGAAGTAAGCTTACAGGAATGAAGCAATAAGTAGGATGAGGTGTTTTAAATGGCATTCGTGTTTCAGAAATGACAGAACATCGTTGGAGGATAACGAGAGGCCAGGTCAGCCACATACGTGCAACACTCCCAAAAATTTCTTTAAAAATCCGACAAATTGTTCATGATGATTGATGCAGAACCATCAGAGAAATTGTAGATATCGTCAACATGTCATTTGGAGAGGTTCAAATCATCCTGGCATCAATTTTGAACATGCGCCACATTGATGCCAAGTTCGTGCCCAGGCGTCTAACAGAAGAACAAAAAGCACACTGTCTCAAAGTCTGTCAAAATCTCCGTCAGCAGTCCCTGGATGTCCCAAAATTCATGTCCAGGATCATTACCGGTGATGAGACTTGGGTCTACAGCTATGATCCTGAGACCAAGCAGCAGTCTTCGCAATGGAAGAGCCCTCAATCTCCAAGACTGAAGAAGGCATGACAGGTCAAGAGTGCAACCAAGACCATGCTCATCGTTTTGTTGACATTTGTGGGATTGTGCACCGTGAATTTGTTCCTACAGCTCAAACAGCAAATGCTGTTTTTGACTGCAATGTTTTGAGACGTCTCAGGGTGAACAGAGAACAAATGGATGCTCCGTGACGACAATAAACCAGCTCACAGAGCTCTTGCAACATGCCAGTTTTGCACCCGGAACCACATAATCGTCATTCCTCATCCCTCGTATTCACCAGATTTGGCCCTCTGCAACTTATTTTTATTTCCAAAGATGAAATTGAAGCTGAAGGGTCGACATTTTGGCACAATGGAGAATATCCAATGCGAATCGCAGAAAGTGTTTGACAGGCTT
>JANHFO010001322.1:173711-185110 GCA_032468095.1 Pareas carinatus | reverse complement strand
GAGTTATATAGATGGCAGAATTCCAACCATACCCAATGGCACGGAGACTCATTCACGAAGCTAAACAGCAGTAAGGCGAATTCACTACAAAAATATTTTTAAAAACTATTACAATATCAGATAATATATAGAAAATCATATTCTTGGAAATTAAGTTGCTGATTAATTTTCATAGAATTTAGGAGCATCAGGGTTTCTTATTTTTTTTAAAAAATACTTTTTTGACCACACTCAAGGCACAAGCAAATGCCCGGGCTGCAGTCCTGAAAGAGCAGTTGGAACGAAAGAGAAAAGACGCATATGAAAGAGAGAGGAAAGCTTGGGAAGAGCATGTAAGAAATGTTAACTTATGGAATGCTTTCTATGTGATTCCAATTTTTCTTTGTTGAAGCTTTAAACTCAAGTGTTGCCTTTTAGTGCACTAATTATGTGTAAATAGCCCTATGCTACTTAAAACTTAAGAGATTTTGATTTTTTTTCTTTTGTGTTTTGAGAATCTGGTCGCTGGATCTTCTTGGACAGAAGACTGTCTTAGGGAGCGTCTTGTCCTTGAGCAAGGCATAATTGAAATATTCTTCCTAACCCCTACTGTTTTTATTGCCTTTATTTCTCTCTTGGCTTATTTCATAATCATCTCTTTGATTTGCCCTTTAAGCTCTCTGAGGCATATTTCAGGTGCTATTCAGATCATTGAATTGATTGTGTTTAGATGATAGTAAAGTATTCCTATACCCAGCACCCATAAATGTTTGGTTTAATTTTTGTAATCATTACCTGCCCTCTTCCCAAATACTTGAATGTGCAGAAAATGTAGAGGAAAGGGAAGTTTTTTTGGTTTTGTACTAGATAAAGAGGCATGAAAAAGTTGTTTTTTCTAGGCAACAATAAACTCCTAATTTCTTTATGGTCTATAGTATCTACAACAAAATGTTTTACTCTCATAACTCAATTTTCAATAGGAGAGTAATTTTAACTGTCACCCTTACCTAATGGTTGAAATGATGTAGAATTTAAAAACTGAAAAGTAGTTGAGTATTTTAATTGTAAAAATAGAGTTCAGTAATATTTGGAAAAAAATATGAAGTTGTTCATTGAAGAACAAAAAATGTTTCTGTCTTTATATTTTTGTGTTATATTTGATTATTCCTTACTGTAGTTTCCCTGTGTGTATGAATTATAATTACAGTTGGTGTCCAAAGGGATAAAAACTCCAGTGGGAGCTTCAGAATTAAGTCCTACACATACTAAGCAGGAGGAAAGTTCTCCTACCAGACTAAAGCTCAATTCACCACAAATCATCACAGTGACATCAGCTTTGAAGGAAGTGGGTGCAGTAAGTAATATCATCATTTGCAAATAATGAGAATAGAGTTTTGGATACAAATTTCTGCCACTACCCCACAATTTCTTATTGTCACCTCAAATTCACCTTTTCCCAGTATTTTAAACTCCAGAGTATTATTGGGAAATTATGATAAAAATGGATCAAAACAAATTCGAACATATACATATTACTCATTATACAAATGATGCATTTCACAGCATTGATATCATACATGAAATAAACATATATCTGAATGTCCATGAAGATTGAGGTTCTGTCACAGTTTACATGCTTTTTAGAATTCGTGACTCTGTCAAGAAGCAGCATAAATTAGTGTTCTGTTATTTAAATTCAAATTATCATAGCTGAAATTTGGATTATAAGAAATAAGAAACTTAATGTTAGCATATTAATTGGTACAATGAAATAACAAACGTCTTTTCCAGTCTCATGGCTGTCACTTAATGTATTTGACATATATTTTCAATCTGGATTTGTAGGATGAAAATGCAGCACTTTCCCAGGAAAGTTTGGGGGATATTAAACCTGATCTTTCTTTACATGTAAGTTTAATTATATGGACTTTGTTTTGTTCTTACCTTGCAAAGTTTATTTTTTATAAGTTCACTATTGTGTTATATAAAATAAACTCTAATAAAAGGTTTCTTTGTATCAAACCATTCTTAAATCTAACGTTCTTAACACTCTAAATTGTTTTTTAATATTCTTTTAATTTCTTTTTGCAATCCTCCACCATTACTTTTTTCTGTAGAAACAGTTCATTTGAATTAGATGTTATGTGTTATTTTAGATGTGATTAGAATTAAATGTTATTTTATATACCAAACCTACAGGATTATGATACGAAAAATAATATCATAATATCACGTCTTTAGAATCCTTAGCAGCCAAGTTCTTTGAAATCCAAATCATGTTTATTTTTGAAAAGAATGCATGTCTTTCAGAAAAGTAGGTGTACTCTCTAACTGAGTTGCAATTTTTATATCTCCATATTGTCAACTAACTATACATTGTCCATCAAATCGAAGAAAAATTTGGTAATTTGGCTTGAGCTACTTTAATATTTTTCTCAAAATGTCTGCCAGTTCTGGGGCTATCACTCCATTCCAATCTCCCATCAAACACCAATTTTCAAGAAGAAACATGTTTCATAAATGATTTATGGAGAGATTAACAATACTTTATCCTTTTTTTGTATACATTTTTTCTGTTTTTTAGAACAAGCGAGAAATACTTCGAAGGCTGAATCAAAATCTTAAAGCGCACGAAGATGTGAAAGAGAAATGGGAACCTGAAGACATCTCTGAAATCCCTCAGGCTGGCGAGAATCATCACCATCAAATAGCAATATGTCCAGTTTCAGCTAATCGCAAGAAATGGGAAACAGGAGCACAACTTGTAGTTCCACTAGCACAATTAACAATGGAAGAATCCTTCTCTCGAACAGAAGGTAAATTGCCTGGGTTTTTAATTTGCTTTTGCAGTAGTATGTAGATATTTATACTGCCACATAACCTACTGATACTTAACATAGATTGTTTCTACTTCACCAGATGTATTATGCAAATTGCAATGCATAATAGATCAGGCACGAAGCAGTATTCAACAGTGAACTAATTTTCCTACCACCCAAGTAAGGCAAAGACATGATCCAGATTTTTTGCCTTAGCCTAGGGCTTTTTTCCTCCTGTTCATTTTGAAAAACTTTGTACAATTAAGTAACTTATTGATATTTTTTCTTTAGATTATTGATCATTCTATTAACCTAATCTCATAATTATTTGCTGCTTTACCTAGATTCCTATTATTTTTTCCAGAGCTTTGTTCTGACTTTCACTCATTTTTTAACTTGCTGTATGGCATTATTAAGAACATAACCTTTTTGAAAACAAAAAGGGTAGGAACAGATAACACTGTATTGTTAGAGCATCCAGAACAACCAGTGCATTCTCATGTATCATACCATCTGATAGTGATGTATGATTGTAATAAAGTTTAAATAATTAACTAGTTAAACCACTTGTTTCCTCACTTGAGAACTGGCAGTTTTTTCCATCTGTAGAACCAGCTGTTCAATCTTTCTTTATGCTTAACTATAATGGAGCTAAGAGAGAGGAGTTCAGTGTCATGCCCTAAGGCAAAGAATCTGGATCACATGCTTTCTGCCTGAAAATAAGGTTGAATGCCTTGTTGCATCAAGTTAGAAAGCATCTTCATAATATATGGTCAGTATTTTGTTTACTCTTTAAATTTGGTCCAGAGTATTACTGTTACACATAGTTCTAGACTAATGCTGAACATATAAATATAAATACCTTCTGTTTTCAATGTTGGAGGTTGGTTTTTGTCCCCATATAACATCTGTTCACTTGATTGTGTGAAAAATATTTGTTATGTCATTAAAACTTTTTCTTTCTCTTTTATCTTTAAAAATGGAATAACAGTTATTATTAAGTGCAATAGAATATTTTGCCAGCTAATACTAATCAGTCTTTTTTAAACAAAATTTGTTTACATAAATATAACTCATATTAATTTATACCAAATGAAATTGGTTTGATAAAAATTGTTATATTAGAAATACATTAACAGGCCACCACACTCTCTCACTTTACACACTTTTAAGGATCAATTAAAATTTAAAAATAATGCAGAATTATTAAGGGATGGCTCTCTCAGCTTTCACTGAATGTACAAACAAAATATGTTCCCATGCGTTATTTTTTAAAGATACATTTTGGCTAACATGTTAAATTATTCCTACAGCACAAACATTTGGAGAAGTTATTAAGTTAGATGTTGCTGAACCCCAGCGAAAAGTTTGGAATAATAGCTGTACTGATTCTGTACTGAAGAAACTTGAGGAAGCTGAATTACAGCTTCAAACTGATCTGATAGATGACTTAAACATTACCAGTGGTAAGGATAAATTAAAGCTATTATTTGGAATTTTAAGACTTATATTTTTGAACTTTTCATGAATTGTCAGCAGAGCGTTAAACTAATAATGTACGGTTTTTCTTTATTATTAAGAACTAAATCATCTAGCACAAAGTTTCTTTACTTTGGCCCTGAATAATAGCAACTCAGATTAGGGTCCTTTTTTTAAAGCTAAAAATCACTATCTAATACAGGGGTCAAGCTTTTTTAAGCCATAGAACCTATTTGTTATTTTAAAAATTCTTGGAATCTGATCAAGAGTGTTGTAACTTCTAAATGTAAGCCTCATCCTTCTACTGTGGTATATTCCCTTATTGACTAATGGGGAAAAGAACCTTTGTACAAGACGCTGGAGAAGGGAGTGTCAGCTCTTTGTTTCTACAGGCCTACTCTTCCTGTCTTTTCCTTCGACTCCCCTTCCTGTTCTGGCCAACTTTCACAGCTATTGTCTGTTAGAAGCGTAGCGAGAAAGTGTTTGCAAAGCACCCTATTAGATTGTTTATTATCAATGTTTTTGTTACGTTTCTTATTGTGGGTGTTTTTACTGCTGGCCTTGTGTAAACTTCTGCAAGTCTGTATGGATAGCATACAAATAAACAAATTGCATTTGATAAGCATGCAGAATTCACAAATATACATAAAGATTTCTGGGTGCTTACTTGACACAAAAGTAGTCCTCAACCTATCACTGCAATTGAGCCCAAAATTTCTGTGGCTAAGTAAGACAGTTATTAAGTGATGTTTTGCCCCATTTTATGACTTTTCTTGCTACAGTTGTTAAGTGAATCACTGCCGTTCTTGAGTTAGTAACATGGTTGTTATGTGAATCTTTCATCCCCATTGACTTTGCTTGTCAGAAGATGACAAAAAGATGATCACATAACCTGGAAACCGCAACTGCAATAAATACATGCCAGTTGCCAAGCATTCAGATTTTGATCATGTGACCATGGGAATGCTGCAACAGTTGTAACTGTGAAAAATGGTCATAAGTCACTTTTTTCAGTGCCATTGTAATTTGAATGTTCACTAAACAAATGGTTGTATGTCGACCACTACTGTAGTTTAAGAGATTGATGTTGAACTTCAAAACTTTAATTGGCTTAAAGCCTACTTGAGCAACCACCTTTTCAACCATAAACCTTCCTGGCTTCTTTGATTGCAGGAGAGACCATCTGGAAGATGTCCTCATTGACAGAAGTTTAGCTATCTTAACATGTAAAGGGGGAAGGGAATATTTCCTTTGTGGATCCAGGGATTAATGCCTTCCCCAATAAATAGTGTAGCACACACCTCCCAGAATTTAAGAAAAAGGCAAAACTGTTTTTGTCCAAAGTGTTAACTGGTAAACTGATTTTGATTTCTGAATTTGAAATGAATGGAAAATGCGTTTGCTGTTAAATTTATTCTTGAACAATAGTACCTGAATCAAAGTTTTACTTTTAGTTCATTAAAGATGTTTATTTTTACTTAATAGAGACATGAGGATTTCTTTTAAATTCCAAGATGGGAAAATCTCTGGATTTTGATACAATTGCAGTACAGTTTCTTAAGTTTAATAAAATAACATGGATTAAAAATGCAGTTTCTGAGTGCTGAATGCTACATTTCATGTTTGCTGAAAGGAATTTAGTAAGAAGTGTTTTTCAAATGATATTGTTTTTCTGTACAAGTGTCAAAGGCAACTTTAACAGAAGGAAAGAAGGATGATACTACAGCAATAACCTCTGTTGAAGGAAAACTATCTACTGAAACTGATAATAGTGAAAATATTACAACAGCAAGGCTTTATGGATCTGAGTTAGTCCAGTTATCACATGAACCTTCTCTGATGGAAGGTATGTCTTGCCAATTGAAATATATTTAAATGCATTATTCTAAACAAGCAGGGAAAAATATATTAAAGAAGCTTGACAAGAATTTGTTACTTGTATGAAACCTTGCAATCCATCTAACTGTTTTATCCAGCATACTTTTGGTCTTGATTGATTATAGAAGAACATTATACTTATATTTATTTCTTATACTTTTATTCTTCTCTCTTGTTTCTATTGTTCTTATTGTAAATTGCCCAGGGTATCAATGCATTGGGCCATTTGAGAAATGCTGTTACAGGTAGTCCTCAACATATAACTGCAACAGAGCCTTCCCTGTGATGGTCATAAAGTTGGTCACCCAGCAACTAACTTGATTTCACTACCTTTTTTGTGGTGGTTGCTAAGAGAATGTGGCAGTCATTTGTTGTGGGACATTTCCCCCCAAAATAGGAATTAACTGGTAAAAACATCATAAATCACTGTCGTGTAAATCCTTGACACTGCAAACAGCCGTAAATGTGCTAAGCACCCAAAATATAATCATTTGACTGTGGGGATGGCTGCTGGGAATTTGGAACCAGGTCATAAGTAGCCCTAGGAGATCTGTTGTGAATTTAAATGGTAACTAAGCAACTAGTTATAAGTTGAGGACTATATGTAGTTAAATCATTCAACCAGCCATAACTGAAACATGTAAAGATAACACAGAGAAGAATTTAATAACATTTTATGTGGAATTTTTAAATACGACTTGACTGGTTAAAGCTTACTAGTGCTATTTTTGAGTGCTGTTAAAGATTTTTAAATGATATTCATGCATAATATTTGAAAACAGTTTATGCCCCCCTGCTGAATTTGCTGTGTGTAAACATCTTCAGAAGAGCTAAAACTTTTCCCCACAGAATCAGATGATTTGGAAACAGAAATGCTAGAAGAAACCCAAAGAAACAAATGTCAAAGAAGTATATTTCCTGTTGCTGAAGTATGGATTAATGAAGGAAAAGAAAAGGAGACAGCGTAAGTCCTCATATTTTATACTGCCTCCATTTGAAAATCAGTTTTTGATAAACTAATCATTAACTATTTGCTTTCTTTTCTTGGTTATGATGCTCTCACAGGTCAGACGTTCATACTGATAATTGTCACTATGACGACAACAAAGATCTTGCTATAGAAGAAGATGGAATTCATAAAAAAATACCAATCCACGATGAACCATCAGTAGGTCAGCACCTGCAGTTGTTTAAAGCACCCAACACAAACATTTCTGGACTGATTGGTATATTTGGAAATTTCAGAATACTTGTGGATATAGTTACAAAATGGATGCTATTAAAGATTTTTTTTCAAAATAGCTGGCATGTAGGAACAAAGCTAGTCACAAAAGCACGGAGAATATATTGATGATCCCTTTTTATCCTTGACTTATTAGAGGGCTGGTGAATATTGGGCAGTAGCCATCTAACATTGCTATCTTGTAGGAGCATTTATGTATTTATTTAATGCTCAAATGCATTCCTAGAAATGAAGACATTTGAAGATTCCCCCATCTTAGCTCATCTTAGCTAATTCTCTGATAGTTCTCATGCTATATCTATTGTTTAGAGTTTTATAATATTGTTTTATATTGTAAGCTGCCCAGAGTCCCCACACATTAATAAATAATAATGCATTTTGCAGCATGTGAACTTTCCACTGACTGACTGAATGATATGTATGTAGATATATAACACACATGCATGCACACAAGACATGTTTAAAGGACCAATAAAAGAGAATATTTGTAGCTCAGCTTGAAATTAAATGGTCTTTGGTGCTCTCTGAGCTTGGTTGTTTTATTGCAGACATTTGATTATCCAAACAAGGTAACATTACCAGTGCTAGCGCTCAGAAAGCACCAAGAACCCCTCACATTTAAAATATTCCTTCTGGAAAGGATTATGGTGGGCTGTAAGATATCCTTACATAAACTAATTAATATACGTAGATCTTTAAATGTAAAATGGAACTGGATTGGATGTGTCAGGATATTTATTTATTTAAGTACATTTATACAGCAACCCATCTACAGCAAATCTAGGTAGTTAACAATATTAGAAACATAATAAAACAATCATAATAATACGACATGAGAAAACATTTGCATGCTTAATAATAATCTGACCCCCATGCCTTGATACCAATCATGTTTAAAGGCTTTTCAGAATGTTAGTTAGGACCAGCCACACCCACATTATTTTTTTCTATGTTGTTTCAGTGTAAATAGGAAATCTGTGTAACAAAATCCACTTACTTGGGGGGGGAAACCTTGTGATCCTGATATTCCTAAGGAACACAGCTGTAAGCAGAATCTTGTCTTTAAGTCCAATTCTCTCTGATCAGTACAGTACAAGGATTTAGGAAGAAAAAAGTTCAGATGACACAGAAAAAAAGGTCATGTGATGAGTGAATGCTTTTGCCATTTATCCTGCTGAAAAATCTCTAGTTTACTCACACACAGGCTTTCATTGTCTGTGGTGATGTGGAGAACAGTTATTTTTTACTGTTTAATTTCAATGGATTATGAATTAAGCACAAATTTTAAAAATTAATTATAGAAGAGCTAACTACTACAGTTACAATGATAACATTGTATTAGAACTTTGATGAGATATCTTTAAACTACTAAAGGAAGTGTTTGTAAGAAGTCTGTCTTTAGCACTGGAAGCGCTATTAGAAATTTTAAATAAAAATGCAATAAATGTTATGTAAACTAAGGCTGAAATCTTTTACCCAAGATAGTTGATAATAGTAATTCTGAATACAAGGAGAGGAAGAATCCACTTGAACACTCTTTTAGAATCAACTTTACTGTTTTGTTCTTTTTGTGTGGCTGTCAGATGTAATACGGCCCAAACCTGGGGTTCATAATTACTTTCTTGCCCTGAGCAGCCATTCTTGTTTCAACAATGCTGCAGTCGAAACAGTTAAAATTAAAAGGAACTAAATTTGATTGACAGGACTTCTTAACATTCATTAAGTGAATAAAATTTAATGACCTGGACATAAAATTACTGAAGTTAACTGACAACTTGAAAAACAAAACTGATAATTTCAGATCTGCAGGGGATGCTGATGCATTGTTTTAATAACAATGGATTCATATTTTATTTTAATTCTAAAATGCTTGATAAATATAACATTCATTGAAATGTTGGAATAGTGTCATTCTTTTATTTAATTGGAGCCTTTGAACTGTTACTAATGTATATATATTTGTAAAATTTCTCAGTCCGCAATAGAATACCTTATGCCACCAGGCTTGAAATTCTGGACCTAGAAAGCTTAGAGCTATGCCGCCTACGGTCTGACCTAAACCTAGTACACAAAATTGTCTGTTACAATGTTCTACCTATGAATGAATACTTCAGCTTCAACCACAATAATACACAGGCTAACAACAGATACAAAGTGAACCTCTCCAGATAGATTGCAGAAAATATGACTTTAGTAACAGAGTGGTCAATGCCTGGAACTCATTACCTGACACTGTTGTTACATCCTCAAACCCCCAAATCTTTAACCTTAAACTAGCTACCGAGAACCTCACTTCATACCTAAGAGTTCTATAAGGGAGCGTGCATAAGCACAGTAGCGTGTCTACCATCCCTGCCTACTGTCCTCATTTATTCGTACTCATTTATTATTATGCATATGCTTATAGATCTATACCTACATGCTTATATAGTATATTCCTACTTATTGTTTTTCTCATATATGCTTGACTAAATAAAAATAATAATAATAATTTGGTCTTTATCATACCAGAGACCAACAACCCTGCACTGCCTGAACCCTTTTTTCAGAAGGTCCAGGAACACCAAGCAAGACTTGTAGCTTTTTCAGTTCTTTCAGCACAGTCTTCCTTTGAAGATTCTCTTCCAGCAAGGTCACGCTCTGTATCACCAGAGAAAACAAAAGGCAAAAATTCAGTGTTGATCGGGCTTTCTACGGGTCTATTTGATGCAAACAACCCAAAGGCAAGTGTTAAAAATCTTTAATATCTTTCACAATCTAAATCGTATAATTGAAAGCAAACACATCTTATTTTATGAACTGGTTAAGCCACATAAGCTAATATAAAATGCTAGGTTTCAGTTATTTTATAAGCTTATGATTTTTCAACTTCTTCCATGTAGGTGTATGGATTTATTTGCTAGTAGATATAGCATTTCTCCTAAATGATTATAAAATTATTATATCTGTACAGCAGCGGTTCCGAAATCTCAGAACACAGGCTGGTACCGGTTTGTGGTCTTTTAGGAATTGGGCTGCATAGATGAAGATGAACAACAGGCAAGGGGCAAAACTGAAACCATTCCACCACCACCCCTGGTGCATGGAAAAATTGTCTTCCTCAAAACCAGTCGCTGGTGTAAAAGGTTGGGGGCTGCTACTGTACAGTACGAGAATTACATACTAAACTTTTGTTTAAAAAGGGGTAGACATTTTGTAAAGCTGGAAACAGATGGCATTCTGGGAAATTATGTTTGAAATAAAATTTTATTTAAGAGTTTAAAACTTGTGAAAAAGTTACATTTGTTACACAATAAACAGTTCATTATGTTATATATATTGTCATAAACTTTTATTACATAATGAAAAAAAATCACAAATGAAGGCAAATATACATATCCCAGGATAATATTGCAGGATCCGATCTGGGTCGGCCACTGGGACCAGAGGTTTTGTCTTTTGTGTGACAGTGGATGGTTGCTGTTGATATTCAGAATGAGTGGAATGTTCGTGGCCTTGCGATAAACTGTGCTTTCTAGGCTTCCATCCTCTTGACTGTTGACAAGTACATCTAAAATGGTAATTCCCTAGCTGTTTGTTTCTTCATTGTGAATTGGATGTCCAGGAAGTTGGAGTTCAGTATTTAAGTGCATTTATCTTGAAGATGACAAACGTGTCTTCCATGTTGAGGTACCAAAATTTAGGTGTGTTGTTCTGATATGCATGGTGCACAACTTCACACAGGATTGCTTCTGTAGTGACTCCTGATATTGTGGATCCCATAGGTGTCCCTTTTATTTGTTCATACATTTTGCTTTTGAATGTGAAGAAGGTGCATTGACAATATTGGAGTAGCTTCATTATTTATGTCCTGGTTAGGTAGTGCTGGTCTTTGTTGTACTCTTCTTCCAGTTTGTGATCTATTTTTGATCTATTATTTCATATGCTAAGTGGGGAGGAATGAATGTAAATAGGAACACTACATCAAAGGAGACCATGATCTCATCAGGAGCCACATTTAA
>JANHFO010001322.1:155946-167162 GCA_032468095.1 Pareas carinatus | reverse complement strand
TGAATTGACTCTATAGACTTGATCAATGTCCCAGCCCATATATTCCGGGCTTCTATCAATATATTCTGCTAACAATTTAACCACCACATCTCTCAAGCCTGTTTCTTCATGGCACTTTTTCATGGTAAGAATACCACTCACATCCCCTCTGCAGGCCGCAGAGGCATAATATAATTTACTACTATTAAGCTTAACAACAACATTCACATTCTTCCTCATCATATAGTTTGTATGGTTTTCCACTACAGTCAATGAAGAAAGAGTGCATTGGAATTATTTACACACAATCCTCTTGATTTCCATCATGATATGAGTTCTGGGCACACTGGGGTTTTCAAAGGCATCTCCCCTCTCTAGAATAATGCAGCGGTTGTAAGGAAGCATAATCCTGACTGTGATCCCAGCACTGACAAGTCCTACCAGATGTTCAACAAAATAATAAGATAAATAAGATTAGATTAGATTCTTTCAACATGGGGAAGTGTTATGTAAAAAATCCTGAACAAGGCCTGAAGGAATGAAACCTGGAACCAAATTCTTTCAGAGTGGCCATTTCTTTTTAATGTAATGCAACTTTCTTGCATGGCTGTCCCATTCATTCGCATGTGTAACAACAGTACTTGGCATATTTGAGCTGCATTCCAAGCAGCGGAGCTACTACTTTTAGATCTCCACAGATATTCCAGTTGTAGTTGGTGTACTGGATGTGTTTCAACAACAGCTCCATGTTTTCATGTTTCTTTCATGTGTGCAGCAATTAGGCCTAGTATAGTGCCCCCCCAACCTTTTGGGCACCAGGGACCGATTCCTTGAGGAAGGTTTTTACTCCGACCGGCGGGGACGTGGTTTTGCGTGCTGCCTGCATCTTGCAAATGGGCCTTGGCTTGTATGCGCAGACCGGTTGCTGGCATGCCACGGACCAGTGCTGATACATGGACCGGGGGTTGTGGACCCCTTGCCTAATACATCTGTTTTCTTAACTATCACTCTTTCAGTCTAGATGATGGAAAACATGGGCTCAGAGTAGCTTGGATGAAAGAAGAAAGACAATAATTTTAATTATGCTTGGGAAGAAGAATTCAAAGCTTATAATGCTTGCTTAGTACATGATGTGCTGTTTATCAGTCCCAAAAGCTTGTAGTTGTGTACACAACAATACAAATCTTGTTATATTACTGATAAAATCTATTATGATTTATTACTAAGCAAGAATATTTGTAGCTTCTGCGACATAAGCATTTGTCCAATATTAATATGTGGCAAGCCAATACCGAAAACAAAATAGAATTACAACAAACTTTATTCCATATCAAATGCACTGGATTCATTCGTTAATTTTAAGAACTAAGCACTTACAACCTAATATGGAAGAGTTTTCTATGACTTTCAAGATGACAGACCAAATTTTGAACCTCAATTGGTACCAAGAAATAAAAGTATATCTTGCTTCTATGAATTGTTCCATTCTTCATAAAGAAAAGTTATCTTGGGCTTGGAATATATAGCTTGTGACCTACTAAGCTGACAACCATCTTTCAACCTCTGTCAGATAAACTTTACTTCCCCGCTAGCTTTTATTTTGCTTTTGCAAAATAAATGGCAAAAGAGAGCCTTTAACCTCTACTCAGCCTTGGCTATGGCTGGAAAGACATATTTGGATGTTTGGGTATTTGATTTTGATAAGGGAATGCTTTTTGAAACCATAGGAACAGATTTTGAAATCCAAAGTCTCTTTATTTCTATAGTAATAAGTAAACCTCTAGTAAAGTTCAAAGAGGTGAGAAGGAGTGTAGGAAAGTAGAACCTGATCTCTGAGTTGTAGGCTGTGATTTCTGTGTTTACTTCTTGAGTTGTTAGTATCTCAGAACTGGAAGAAAAGGAGGAAGCTTTTAAAGAGACACCTCAAATTATTTTATTATTTCATAATCACTGTTGCGTATTCCTCTTGTAATAACAGAAAACAATTTTCCTTAATCTGCTTGGAGGTAAGGAAACATTCTAAGTTCGCTTTAGTGTTCATATATTGAAATCGCATTATAGAAGATCTACTAAATCCATAGTATTTATTTAGCATTAATTGAACTAATAGGTAGCTTGAGATTGAACTATTGCTGTCCATGTAAATAACTGCAAAATGGCCATTAAAAAGAGAACAGTGTTATACTTGAATATAGATTGCCCATTACTACAGGTGTGAACAGGAATGTTCTTAAAGTAGATCATACTGAAGCTCTGTCCAATCTACCACAGCATGCTTAGGGCTAACTTGCCAGCATCCTTCAAACTGTGTTTCTAATTTTACAGCGCAACAGTTTACAGATACAGGTAAAGAATGTCTTACTACTCTTTGAGATTTGTGCAAAGTGTGGAAATTGTTGAAGATGTGTATAGTCTTAAGTTATTTAATTGAATACACAAAATAGTTAAGACATATGATAAATTTTTGAAGCTTTTTCATTAAGATAATGGGAAACAATTATTTATTTTCCATTGGTTAGAACCATCTCAAATATGTACAAGACTCAAAGAATATTAAAAATTAAAACTTATGAAGAGAGATGGAAGGAACTGAGGATATTTAGATACAAGGGTGGAAATTCATCCTTCAAATACCTAAAAAGATGTTGCAAGTAATTCAAGACGTTCTTTCACATTCCAGTTATATGGCATGGAATAATAAATTTAAGTTACAAGAAGTTAGATTTTTATTGAAAGTTAGAAAAATTAATTAAGAGCATTTAAATTATCCAAAGCTGGTGGGTAGCTCTTAATTGGATGAGTTTCAACAGAAGGTAGACAGCTGTCTGGATGCTTTAATTTGGATTCCTATTCTAAGTGGTTGAATTCCGTGCCCATCAGGGTCCTTTTCTGATCTATGATTCAAATATTGTAGCACTTCATACTCTGAAATGTGTTATTTTATAGTGACCGAGCCTTTAATAAATACTACTTTGCCATTGCCATAGGGATAACCTGCCTTCATTGCTGTGTCACCAGAATTCCATTGTGCAGTTAAATAGGAATATAGTCGACTGAAAAAGATCTGATGAAATTCAAGGCAGCACAGTTTAAAGAATATTGTTTACAAGGCATTGTTGCCACCTTGCAGATTAAAAAAAATCTCATTCGAGTCTATATAGTTATTAATGACTGGCTGCAATCAGTGTTCAGTATATAAATACAAGATTGTGATATGAAATAACTAATGCTTAATAGGGTGTAAAGGTGAATTTATTTTGTTTTTTTAATATTAAATGCAGGTTGAGTTTGTGTACATCATTTTTTTAAACGGGGAGGAGATCTTGTCTATGTTCTTCTTGAATGTCAGATCCCCCTCCCCTGGAATGTTCTGTGCTCGCAAATGCCTAAACAAGATCCCTGTGGTTAATTTTCTTAGCATGCTTTGGTACATTGTACTCTAAACTTGATACTTTTGAAATAATAATTGGAAATGCAGTGGAAACAAATATATATTGTAATTAGTTCTTAAAAGTAGTTGAATTTAAACCAATCTGTATTGATTTAAATAAAATGATAAATCTTCAGATTGCATTGTTCCAAGACAGAGTAGCGACTACTATAAGAGCTGTGGTGGTGCAGTGATTAGAATGCACTATTACTATTGCTACTTTGACACTTTGATATGCAGCCATATTTTACTGTTATATTTGCATATGGTCATTTGAAGCTATAGAATATTCACAATAAGTCTTGAGTGTGAATATGACAACTTCAAAATTCAGACATGAACTGGAAAAAGTATTGCTCCAATAAAAAATGGAATGCTAAAATGTTTTCTTATATTTCTTCATAGACAATAGTGATGGTGATAATGCCAGCGAATGTGAGGAATATAATAGTGTGTTCAATCATCTAGAAGAGCTGAGATATAACCTGGAGAAAGAAATAGGCTTTGAAAAGTTCATCAAAATTTATGAAGAAATAAAGGTTTGCGCTTTATTTACTGATTTGTGTTTTATTTATTGTCTTTAATGTGAAGAAGATGGGGAAAAATATCATCTAGTAATAATGATCTCCTTTATAATATGAGAACTCTTTTAATGAAATTAAGCTAATGTAGTAATTTTTCAAATCAATTTTAAGATATAGTTTCTGAGGGATGCTTTAAGTAATTCATTGTATTCAGGGGCTGGAGGCCCATCTATGATGATCCTTGATAACTTCCAGTTGGTAGAGTATTCTGTATGTCTTCTGCTAATTATTTTCTGAATAACATGATTTAGAGACAGCCCTCCATAACTGCAAACTTCTACTTCCCATCCCAGCTTTTTCACTGAAAAGGTAGCCAAATAATGGCAGTTTCTGCTTAAACTTTAGCAAAAAGAAAATTAGCAATTATGGTGACTTGTTGGATCTGGATGAGGAAAGTTGGTGAGCTTATGGTTTTTATTGCATTAAGAAGCACATTTCTATGCTTAATTTTCTAGGCTATACATGAAGATGAAGATGAAAGCATTGATATTTGTTCAACAATAGTTCAAAATATTTTAGGAAATGAACATAAACATCAGTATGCTAAAATTCTCCATTTAGTAATGGCAGATGGAGCCTACCAGGAAGGTAAGTATCTGACAAGTGCATGTTTTCAGCATTATTTTTCTGCTAATTGCCTATTCATGGTTAGCTAGTTATTGTGAACAGTGCTGTCTTTTGTTGCACAATAGTTGTTTCTATATACACTAGAAAGTTGTATATTTTTACTAATAAATATTAAAGTGAATGTAGAACTACTTCTTTAACCTTTTAAAAGTTGCCAAATTTCTGCTAATTAATAGAATTCTATCCAGTGGTAACATCCTCAGCTTAGGTTTGCCCGTTCGTTGGACAGAACATTCTCCAATTTATCATACTGCAATTTGTAATTGTATATTTTTCTATTTAATGTTTTTAATGAAATCTTATTAGATATGTTCCTACTGCAGAAAGTAAATATGCTAAATATACAGTGTCAATATGTGTATTGACTTGGGTGAAGTTTTAATATTGATCTTGATCTTTTGCCTGTTATTAAAAGAGGCAGAAACAGGATTTTGCCAGTTCCTGAGATTCTTTCCATCACTAATATAAAACAATTTTACAGCTGCCTAATATATAATACAATTGAGTTCTATTGTTCCTAATACCTTTGTCAAATCTAATTTAAAGTCTAACTAGGATTATCATTATATTGATGCGTACCATATGCTAAATAAATAAATTAAATTGGTGCAGATCTTGTATTGCATCATGGTTAACTTCTAAAACAGAAATGTTTCTGAAGTGAAGGGGGAAAGGTACACGATTCTGCTACAAGCTAAATACTAGACTTCCGATTGTTACCAAAATGTTATATTTGTACCACACTATTAAAACTAAGTTTCTGTTCATATAAGTGAAGTATACATCTCTAAAACATTAATATATAAAACAACAAAAATCATGGTAAAATTAAATTAAATTAAAAAGGCTTTAACTGAAGTATAAAAATGGCAGATTTGTTATTTGCTTAGCACTTTTTCATTGTTTCATAGAGGGCATTGTTTGTTGTCTTTTAGTAGATTAGCAGTTTTGAAAGTCTGCTTACTAAACTGTTTTTCTCATAATTAAATATTTTAAAATATTTCTTTACAGACAATGATGAATAACACGCTTTGATGACATTCTAAGCCAAAGCAGGTGTATGGATTTTATTAAGTAATAACAAACTGTACAACAAAAACAACACTTTATTGGGACAGACTTAAATTCTTGTTGGTTGTATGAAGAAAATGGAAAAACATGGCACTCTTCACCATTTTATAAATATCTGTTGATATATGGCTTCATTCCTTCAGTAACGCATTGAAACCTATGTTCTATTTAAAACTAATTTTAAGGTATGGAAAAACTGACTCAGAAATAATTTACTGTTTGAAAATATCATGTATGAACAAGCTCATGATCTAGTAGCTATTAGTTTTTTCTTTTTACTTAAGCAGTAAAAAGGAACAAACAAAACAGAATGTATTTTTGTGCTCCTAACAACCTTGTTTAAACAACCTTGACTGCTGTTGGTGGATTTTTTTTTCTGTTTAGGATCCCCATTTTTCAGTAATACTACTTGATCTTAGGTGCATACACTATGGAAGTAATTTTCTTGAAATAAATGAAACATTTTATATACATTTAATATAAACTATACTTTTGGATTTTGCTGCAGAATGTGAGTGTAAAATTATTTACAATTCTCAATATTTATGTCATTATCATTTTTCTCTTTGAAATCCGTCCACTCAATTTCAATAATATTTTATCAGCTTGCAGCATAAGTGATTTTCCACCGTAAATCAAAGATGCTTTCAGGATGAAGCTTTCTTGTTGGAGTACTGTGTACTCAGCTAAGACTGCTGCTTTTTTGCTTGCCTATAACAAGGCCATCCTAGCAGAATCAAATACAGTATTGCTGTTGTTTTGAAAGTTAGTTGCATATTGTACAGCTGGGTTGTTTAAAAGGAAGAAGCTGGAATTTATTTCCTCTACTTCTCACTGAAAAATTCTTTAGTGGGAAGAGAGAATTTCTGCAAGATGATGAATCAAAGTGTTTATAGTATGTAACAGATAGTATTGACCAGCTGAATGAGCTATGTAACAACAGGTTATGTTGAAAATATAACTCTGTATTTCCTGACTAACAATGGAAAGTAGAAGATATATAAACTTACAACTAAAATTTTAAAATAATTCTAAGTATATGAAATAAATATTGGAGATGTTTGTATGATAGTGTGGATTTTCTTGATTTATGCAGCTAATGAATTTCCATTATATTTCAGGAGAAGGAAAAATAAAACATATTTATATTTTGTATTTTAAATTAAAATTTAGTTCACACTCCAGGCAATTATAGAGAAATATACACATATCTTTTATTAAAATAAATGTAGGTTCCACATGGCAAAAGACAAGAAGGTTCCTTGCTGATCACATAATGGTAAATGAGGTAGAAATTACTTTCCATGGACTATTCCCCTTCAGAGATGATGAACAAAATCTATAAGAATAGACAATTTGCTGGATTTAAACTAGCCGTAAATGCTAAATGATAGAAAATAAAATTTAAAAGACATTGCATATAGTTTTCTCTTCATCTGTCAAATATGCCTCCTTGCAGTTTTAAGAGGTTCAGAAAATAGGTAAATAGCTTATTTTCCATTTGAAATCTATGTAAACAAATTCTCATTCAAATAGGGGGCTAAGTACACTTGACACTGAAACCCAAAACTAGAATGTTTTTAGTTTTCTATGGATTCTACAAAGATTTATAAACAGATTGATTTTCTAATTAACTGACTACATGAACAGATGTACATTTTTTTTATTTATGCTGTCTCCAAGGTAATTTATTTGATACCTGATATTTACAATGAAAAAAAACATTAAAAAATTTACATGCATCTTTAACAACTTATAGAATCTTTATTGTCAGTTGCTGAATCCTTGAGCGGAGAATATGTGCCTGGATTGCAAATGAACACTATGAATGAATGTATCTTTTTGCTCCATAATTTTCCCTGATCATAAATTTGTATTTTAAATATTTCAAAGGAAAAGAAAATATAGAAATTCTGCATATAATAATTTGGTCTTTGTCAGCCGGGCGGAAATCCTGCTTGTACATAGTTTTTGCTTTCTCCAAATTGGGCTAATGTATCATAGCCATCTTAGAACTACTGCCTGCCATTCTCTATAAATTTCATATTTTATAATACTCCCTTGCAGTATAGAATTATCCAGGTTCCCTTGGAATTCTAACACAAATAAAAAAATCTCACTTAGACATGATTAGTATTACATTATAGTAGAACTCAGAGCAGTAGCAATTGCTGGTGCTGGAAACATATAGAAGGAAATTTAAAAAAACACAAATAGGAAATTCTAAAATCCCTATAGTCACTGAAACATAAATCCTTACTGGACATTTTTGAAAAGCAAATAAAAAATGGTTAGCAGTTATGCTCATATATCTCAATCCCAAATATTTCATATAGAACTACGTATATCTTACCTCAAGACACTGGGCTGGGTAAAGAAACTTTTTATCCTCAAATTGCAAAGCGTTCAAAGGAAGTAAGGCAGCCAATCAGTGTGAAAAGATGTATTTCTTCGGGGAAAAAATAGCTTATTTATTTTCAGTTTTAAGCAGGATTATCAAGCTCAAGCACTTTAGAAATGAATAGTGGTGGTACCAATCTACTCCCGGAGTAATAAGAAATAAGTAAAGCAGCGAGATAACCCCACTGGGATCCACACTGGCAGAGGAGGCATGCTGCAGGCCCCTCCATTAAGGAAGTCCAGCTGGCAGGGTCCAGGAGAAGGTCCTTCTCTGCCGTGGTTCCTGCCCTTTAGAACATCCTACCTTGCGGGGCGAGATTGGCTCCCACCCTTCTGTCTTTCTGCAGGAACCTGAAGACCTAGCTCTGCAGATAGCTTGGGGCCTTAGCTGAGGAACATCACATTTGATGTGGTTGAATGAAAAGGCAACCCCACCACAATCCATTCTCTCTCCTTCCTCTCCATCTTTTAACTGTTTTAGCTTGATTGGATTTCTAATTTTATTCTCTTAAAGATATTTATGTGTTCGAATTTTAATGATTTAATGCTAGAAGCCGCGCAGTCATTCACCGCAAGACAGGCGGCAAATAAATTCAATAAATAAAGACAATAAGAAAGGACCCCAATCTTCCCACTTATACAAACTTCTTTTTTATTGATGATGATTGTAGGCCAAAACTAGATCAAATAACATAGAAACTAGTCACTTTAACTATACTATATAGGCTGTACATGCAGTGACCACTTGTTTAATGACTAAATTATAGTGACACTGAATGAGGAGACTTACCACCAGTCCTCATAATTGTGTCTGTTGCAGCATTTCTCATCATGTGGTCGCAATTTAAGAGGTTGGCAACTGACTTCTCAATGATCATCTTTGGAAAGGAGAGCTGGCTGCTCTGACTCTCGGCCTCCCTATATATTACCGTACTTAGTGTTTCATACATGGCTTCTCCATTTTGGCTTTCTTTTTGTAAAATAAATGATGACATGGCGTAATATGTCTTGCATTGTTCATCTGAGGTTGTATTTAAGAACGGCTAAGAACCAGATGGTTTTTACTGTCCCGATATGCAAAACCATAGTGTATTTTCCTTTTCACATGACTATAAACTAGATTATGGCCTCTATCCTGTGTCCATTATGCCTTAACAACCTTACCAGTCTTTGCCCTCACAGGTCAGTTCTCTTATTTTCATATTTATGATTGTCAATGCCTGTTCAAAGTTATCTGATTCACTTCCTCCACCCACTGTGATCTAAGATCGGAGCATAAGTTGTAATATATTTCTACACACAACGAAGTGATATCAGCTTCCAGTTCTTTAGCTGGTATTGGCCTTCCTACACAGTGAGTTCTTCCCAAGAACTAAGATATCCAAATGTACCACTGTAATATACAGTATGTATATTAATGTGACCTTTTGAAATTAGCAAATGAAAATGTTATCAATGCTCAGATTTTCTAACTGTCACCTAAGATTTTTTGGTATTTCACTCAGTATGACGGTAACTGCTGGAACCACTGGTTTATTCCATAATCATTCAACGTTGGCTTTCAGATCTTGGTCTTCTTCAATTCTGTCATCTATTCTACTATCTCCTGGCATTACCACATCAACTTTCTTCTTGTCAACCTCACTTAAATATTGTGCCTTATGGGCCAAAACTATCAGTTTGTATTTGGAAATTCACAATATGTTAACTTGTTCTTTTTAAACTCTACATTTCAAGCAAGTTTTTATTACTGGCACATTTGATTTTTTACAGATGTTCATTTTGGCAATGTGTTATGGTTATTGTTTGCAATCAGCTTGTGTGATCTTGCATGAGCTGAGTATAGTATCCATTGTTATTATTACTAATGTCTCCACTCTGCATAATAACTGCACATAAATTGTTAAGGACGAATTCTAATTGCCATGGTTAACTTTATACCATGAAGAGCTTGTGTCAGTTTTTGTTCACATAAGGGTTCATTGAACATACATTTTAACTTAAATTATTGCATGCAACTGTAACTATTTAGTTGGATAGGAAAATTATTTAGGTCAAAGATTTTTAAAAAAACAACCTACACCAGTTTTATTGTATGTTATCCTTGTTTTTCAATAATACAAACATAAAAATGAATTGTATTTAATTACGGGTTTTATTTTCTGTCCTCTAGCCTGAAATTCAGTGGTTGAATCCATTTTACTATTAAATTGTTTGAATTTATCCCTAGATTTTCATTTTATTTCTGCTTCACTAATTAACATGGAATATGATATGGAATATGTAACTCATTATTTTCAGGAACAGTCATTTCTTTCCTAGGGACAGAAATTCCTATTTATATTTGATTTCCTAGGGACAGAAATTTGTATGATGTGAAGCGCAGGTAGTTCAAAATGAATTATATACAAAAGAGCTTTTGACCATACTATAGATGTTGTACACTGTATATTTCAAATTGGTCTGAAAGCTCATTTTGCATTTGGCCTCTTCACTCTTAATCTCAAATATTGGTCCAAGTAAATTTCAGCTAAGGTGAATTTGGTTCCTTTCTCTATTGACACTACTCTGTGCCCGAAAGAAATAGCCTATTGCTTATTGCCTATTACTTATTCCTATTACTTATCTACCATTATTGGATTCTTTCAAGCAAAATTGCTTTTTCTAAAAAAAAAAAAACCACAATGGGCATTTATGATCGTTCTGTGTATACTTCTGAATTGGAGACACACATGCAAATGGAAACGATGCAGTCATGATTCATCAACATAAATGTTCTAAGTAACTTTGTCTCAGCAGCCAATTCCCCAAATAAACAGATTGCAACATGAATTATTGAACACTTGTTCTAATTCCCTATGCTTAATTCAAGAAAAGAACTGGCAATTACTTTGAAGCTTTTTTACGGAAGTACAATAACCCATTATTTTATACCCATCACTGAACGAATGTTCCTTCTGTATGGCTACCGTGTTTCCCCGAAAATAAGACATCCTCCGAAAATAAGACCTATCTACATTTTTGCCTCTCGGAGGATTATAAGGCATCCCCTGAAAATAAGACCTCCCTGAAAATATTATTTTCGGGGGATGCCTTATTTTCCGGGAAACACGGTAGATCGCCCA
>JANHFO010001322.1:112889-138386 GCA_032468095.1 Pareas carinatus | reverse complement strand
TACAATTACTTTTTATGACATTTATTTACAATTTGAACACGTTCTTTATCACTTTGATTTCAATTCCGTCAATCATCAACCTTTCCATATTATTAGTTCAAATTGGAACCCTCCTCCTCCTTTAACCAGTCGTGTGATTTTTGGACCTTACGAAATCAAAGTTGGCGTGTTCTCTCATTCCTTTTTTTAATGTTTCCTATAGTAATTGTAGGAGTTAAAATATTTTCCTTCTAATCTTTCTCCCTTCCTTTTTTTAACCTTCCTATTTCTTTTCTACTTTCTTTCATCCTTTCTCTTTCCTTCTTCTGCCTCTTCCTTCTCATCCTTTCTTGTTATTAATCTTCCAACTCTGTAGCTTCAATTACGTATTTTAAATTCCTTGTGTTAGTTGCCTACCCTTCTTATCTAATCCTCCCCTTTCTCCAAATTCTCTATCTTTCTTTCTTTAGATCTTATTCCTTCTTCCCTTCTTTCTAACAACTTTCCTTTCTCTTTTTCTTAATCGTTTCTCCTATACTAGTGTTCATGTTCATGTTCCCGACTTTCTCTTTCTTCCTTTCTTCTACCTTCTTATTCCTTTCTTCCTTTCATTTCTTTCCCCCCTTCCTCTGCTTTCTATTCTATTCTGTAGATTCTCTCTTTCTTTCTCTAATCTCTTTCTTCCAACTTCGTTTTCTGTCCTTTTATTGATCTATTTATACTATTAACTTACGTCGTTCCTTTCTACTATGGATAATAGCTTCTTTCTTTTACTTCAAAATCCCTTCTTTCATCTAACTTGTATTTACTGGTTTAGACCTTGTTTCAACGATGCATACAATTCATTCCATGCTTCGTAATATTTTGATTGTTCGTTGTCTTTTAGTTTTAATGTGAGTCAGCCCATTTCCGCGCATTTGAGAATTTTATTAAAACCTCCTTTTCTGGAGCTGTGTCATCTTTCCAATGATGGGCATATGTTATTATTGCTGCTGTAATTATATGAGTTAACCAAATATTTGTGTTGTTTACTTATGTCTTCTATATCACTCATCAATCCCAATAGAAATAGTTCAGTTTTTTTCTCTAGTTTTTTTCGAATTATTTGTGTAAGCCAATCAATAATTTAGCTAATGGTGTGAAAAACATAAAGTTTCATACTGATCATTTAAATCTAATCTTCTTAATAACTTAGCATACCAATGACTAACATCAGGAAGGAAGATATTGCAGTTTTGGCATAAATTTGTTCCAGTTTCTTTGTCTGCTAGCTTTCAGATTTTTACAGTGATAAATTTGACTTTTGGAGGAAAATTGTTTAAAGGTGCTGTGGTGCTATATTTTCCATAGTCGTCCTCTAAGTTTATAACTGGCAATAAAGAGGTTGAAGTTTACAGATAACCTTTGCCTTTATGTACGAGGTGTACATATATATTTATGTGTGTTTTTTTTCTGGAAGTCTTATCGTTATTTTTTTTCTATAAAAGTCTATTTAATAAGTAAATTTCTGATAATTTAATTGCCTTTTTGTGCATTTCCTAAGGGTTTTTTTTCCATCTATCTGTACCCCAAAAGATTAGTGGTACATATTTCTTAAGCAGACACTATACCAACTTGAATTCTGTTTTCTATGGTTTAGAAATCAAGCAATATGTGGCTTTACTTCATAATATAATTAATCATAAAGATTACTTTAGTTGTGATTCCAAATATAAGTATGATTGCAGTAATTTACTTCAGATTTTTTTCAATATTTTTAAGCAATGAATGAAGAAGAGAATAAATATTCTATTTCTTCTTTTCCCACTTTTATATATACAGGGAAGACAAATGTAAATTGCAAAACATTCAGGATTGATACAAAAACGCAGCTTAACGCAAATATGTAGTTACAATGAAACTAACACAATTTTTCTTCTAATCAAATGATATAGTGTTAATATTTATGAAGTGTTATTGTCTTGCAGTTTAACTCAACAGCGAAACAACTTATTGAACTAGACAAACCGTCAGTTTCTACAGTGGATTCTGGAGAAGGCACGTCTGGTACATCCCATTGCAATTCAGTTCAGAAGCATACTGATATGAAGAAGAACACCAAAAAACGCCATTCTTTTACTTCCCTTACCATGTCTAATAAGGCTTCGCAGTCTTCTCAGAATCGTCACTCAATGGAAATCAGCCCTCCTGTTCTCATCAGCTCCAGTAATCCAACTGCTGCAGCACGGATAACTGAGCTTTCAGGCCTTTCTTGCAGTGCACCTTCTCAGGTAATCATAATATAAGTGGAAATCTATGTATATCATGACTTTTTTAATGACAGTTTAAAATAGTTTCAAAATAAATGGGGTATGATTATTGATCTATTTTTTTTTTATAATTGTATTAAAATACACACAAGCAAATCTTATTTATTAAAGGATAATCTTGAATTATTAAGTATTGTTATCTGAAGACAGCTGTTCTTGCTTTTTACCTAAGGTTTTGTTTCTCAGTTTGATCAGGTTTTCTTTTAAATGTTTTCTAGCTAAAGTTTAAAATAGTTTTATTCTTTAAACCAGATAAATTTATTTAAATAATGGTAGTTACTTTAAAATTTGTGGTTAATATCTTCCAGATATAAACAGGTTGAAATGATTGTTCGCCCTTCACAAATTGAGAATTGAAGGAGAATTGTGTACAGCTAGTCCTTGACTTACAGTTGTAGTAGAGCCTACCCATCATTGTCCTAAGTCATGACAGTCATAAAGCGGGTGACCATCCCAGTTTTATAAACTTTGTTGAAGTTTGCTAAAAATGCCATTTGACAGTTAACATTGCAGACAATACTCAAGGTTTGTTTATTCAGTATAGAGATGAATAAAAGAAATCATTTTGATAAGATTGATACAAGTACATTTATTTTATTTAATTTATATGCCACCCATCTCACTGTCAAATGATTCTGGGCAGCTTACAAATGTCATAAGATACAATTTAAAGCAATTAGAGTGTTAAAGAATTAAACATTAAAAATTAAAACGTTAAAACTATAAAATAGATAAAAGGACCATTGTTATTGTTTATTAATAATAAATTCATAAAGAAACCTCAAATGTATTAATAATAACATTCAGTTGTACTTAAAAGTGAAATGCATATAAATTTAAAACTAGAAATAATTTATATTAAGTAAAAAGCTGATATTTTATTGTAAAATAATTTCTCTTTTTTCACTTATGGAATGATTGGATTTGCTGGATGATACATTAATTATCTTTAATTTATCTGCTGTTAATAGGTCCACATTAGTACCACAGGTCTAATTGTAACCCCACCACCCAGCAGTCCAGTAGCAACAGGACATTCATTTACCTTTCCACCTGAAGTCACTTACCAAGCTGCTTTTGCTGTAGGTGTAAGTATCATTTCACAGACATTGGAATAGTTCTTACAGAATTTTATCTCACTTGGCACTTTCTGTTTGAATTCTAGAAGCTACAGTTTCATTATTAATTGGTTCCAGGAGGCGCAATGAGTACCAAAGATGATGAGTACTGAACAAATTTTTCTCATAAGGAATAATGTATGTAGTAAGTCACAAGGCAGCCAACAATGACATATTCAAGCTTGTTCGTTGAGTATCAAACAAACAATGAGTACTAAAACAAATATTTTACGTCAAAATGTGTTGAAAACCACATTTGATAAGTTTCAAAGCAGTTGAGTACCAAGACACCACTATATTAAGTTCCTTGGTGCGGGAATAAAGTGCCAAAATTATATTTGTTCATTCCAAAACAAGGAAATTTGAGAACTCCTATGCCTTCACTCCACTTCATGCGTAGACTTGATCTGTAACAAGGAAATTGGAAATAATGGCCAAGTATTCATGCTATATCAATTCTGCTGATTTACATTTTTTGGATATTGTCCTGTGCCTGTATAGCAATCATGCAAGCCCAGGAAACAGAACAGCTTCTTTAAAGAACATCCAATAGGTATAAAAAGATTGAAGGTGGATATACGTGTCCCAGGATAATGTTGCATCCAATCTGGGTTTATTGCTGGGACCAGAGGTTTTGTCTTCCGAGCTTTCAGACTCATGCTGGAGCCCATCTTCAGGGAAATTCTCTCTAGCAATGTGTCTGTTGTTTGGTGTGTGGTATTTATAGTGCCTGTTGTGAGTGACTTTTTAGATGTTGATTGGGGTGTGTTGATGCCTGGCTTTTAAATTGTTAGCTGTCATTAACTGTCATTTACTTGTATTGTCCAGCCCTTGCTTTCTAAGTACTTGATAAGCTGGTGGCAAATCAGCAGTTCTGTTGATTGACGAGGGACCTGTTTCCCAGGCTTCAATAACTTCCCCGACTGTTTTTGTGCCTGCTCATCCAACAATCTTGGTAGCTGCAAAATTGAATGTGTGTCCTTGCTCACTGCAGTGTGAAGCTACCAATGAGTTCAGGTCTCTGTATCTGACCACTCGCTTAGGTTCTTGCAGTCTGGTGGTTAGTTTCCTCCCTGTTTGTCCTACAAGGGCAATTCATGCAGGGAACAGAAGGGGAGGGAGATAACCACCAGACTGAAAAACACAAGCAAGCGGTCAGACAAGGAGACTCCAGTACGAATCTGAAAGCTCAGAAGACAAAACCTCTGGTCAACACAGATGGATTACGTGCGCAAAAAAGTTTCCCATGTTGGATCCAGATCATCACTGATTATTTTAGATTTGAATGCTGCATACCTTTAACCAACTCTATTCCATTAAATGGGAAATGAAAGAATTTGAGATTTAAAAATGACTTGCAAAAGCAACTAGCTATCACATGCACATGCATACAAGTGCACAAGCATAAAGAAATTTGATAAAACTGTGACTGGTGCACAGTTCAGATGAATAAAGGATTGGAGAGAAAATCTATTCCATTTTAATGTGACTTTTGCAATGAGGTGTTCTGAGCAAGCATGAACGGAAATGTTGAAAAAGGGATATATGATATTAAGTGTGCAGAAAATATTTTAGGAAAAGTCACTTACTGAAATGTACCTATTAAGAAATATATATATGTTAGGTGAAATACAACTGAAGAACGTTACCATATGATAACAGAATAACCTAAAGCTAGAGATAAATGCATCCCTATTTATTTATTCACTCCATCCATTCATTCATTCATTTCACATGACATAACAGTATTCAGCATTAATGCATAAAATTCACAAAACCAGCATATAAAATGTGCATCAAAATGCAAGACAACAGAACAGTGAGTTATTTTAAAAACACACAATACGAAGAACAAAATTAAATTATACATAAGCAGTTACTGGAGTGGGTTGGCCTATGGCCTGATACCTAGATCATTTAGCCATTGGATAGAAGTGCCCTTGAGATGATGTAGTTCTTGCAGGGATCCAGGGAACCTTCTAAGGGGGCACTCAGTCACAATATGATGTAAAGTTTGAAGGACATTTCCACAGTCATAGTATTATCAACTAGTCCATTGTATTTCCAATATTGGCACGTGCCATGGTTGATTCAGATCCAGTCGAGCATTTTCCAGTTTTTCTTTGAAAGATCAAAGCCGGAGGGCCATTAGACACCAAATTAAACAGATCTGGGTTAGAAGTTACTCATTCCTGGCACCATGCTTTCTCAATATCAAAGTCTTCTCTAATTGCTGTCCACGATTCCAAAATATGATTCTGACTATTTGATCATGACAGTCCTCATGTGTAGATAAAAATCAATTTGTCTCTCATTTCTGCCACTCCATTATGCTGTACGGTGCATCGTTTTCAGCTTGCCACATGTTCATCTAAAACTATAAATAGTGAAATTAGTATCATGGAAGATATGTGCAACCGTGGTGTGTTGAAACATATAGTGATATGGTTATTTTTTATTTGTGTAGATTTTGGTGATGTTTGAGTAGACACCTTTGGGAGATCTTTGAGTAAGGTTTTAGTGGAATCTTTGAAAAGCTATACCATACCAGTAGAAAGATTCCAGCCAGTAGTATCACAAGCATATTTTTCTCGGTTCAACAGAATTTTCTGCATTACTTCCTTAGCTATTCCTGTAGCTCTGCCTTGCACTGTTTTATTTTTGTCTTTAGTTACAAGTTAGAGAATAAGATGATGCCCCCAAGCCTATTGTATGCAAAAGTCACTGTCAACCCTGTCCCAGATTAGAGATCTGTTTTACAATTTCTATTAAAAATAAATATCTATATTCCTTTTTAATCAGTAGATGTTGTTCTTGCAAGGAAGCATTTACTCTTCAGAACATTGTAAATTGTCTACTATTTTATCTACGTATTTTCTGATTAGATGTTTTCTTCTTCTGGCTAAGTAAATCTTCACATTTCTGCCTTTAAAAACACTAAAAATAACTCCTTCCAGACTGTTTTTTTTTTAAAAAAAATAGAGTAATTGTGGAGCACAACTGACCACAGTAAGAACCTACTTCTTTAAAAAGCTTTCGTGTTCTATTGTACAACTTTGTTAAAATCACCACTTTTATTCATCCTGAATTACAAAGGCTAGCTACCGTAGTAATTACAGACAGTAGTAAGACTTTGTAATTTAAATGTAACAATGCAATAACAATTTGCCAATTTTCTTTTTAATCTTTGTAACCAGGAAGAATTTTTTAGATTTATGTATGAATGAAAAAATTGGAATACTGCCCAATTTTTGTGATTCTAGGCAGTTTAAATACAGGTAGTGTTTGACCCATAGCCGTTCATTCAGTGTTCATTGAAAGTCACAATGGCACCGAAACAAATGACTTATGACTGTTTTTCACACTTGCGACTGTTGCAGCCTCCCTATGGTCACGGATCAAAGTTCACCCAGTTGGCAACTGACTCAAATTTATGACTGCTGCAGTGTCCCAGATGTTCACCTTTTGCGACTCTTTGTGAAAAGCAACCTCAATGGGGACGCCAGATTCACTTAACCCTGTTACTAACTTAACATCTGCAGTGATTCATTTAACAGCTGTGGCAGGAAATGCCATAAAATGGGGCAAAATTCACTTAAAACTTTCTTCGCTTAGCAACAGAAATTTTGAACTCGGTTGTGGTTGTAAGTCGAGGACTACCAGTAACTATGTCCTGTATGCAATAAAACAGGAATATATTTCCTCCCAGTCACTTTTTAAAAATATAAGAAGAAAACTATAATACATGAAGAGTGATATAAAATAGACACTATTTGAAAGGCGGACCCATGCTATCAATCTTAAATATAATGTGAGTGAAGAATGCTCAGCTGTTCCATTCTGAAAGAATGGACATGTTTGGTCAAATCTGGTTGCAAAAGACAGTGTTGAAGATATAGAGGAGCCCAAGCATTTTTCACTTTTAGATCAATGCTAGCATTTCTAACGAACCCTGGAAATCTATTGGTGACCCGTGAAGCCAATAAAGCATCATTACTATGCTGCTAAATATTTTCATCCCTGTTAGGAGATGACCTGCTGGATTTTATATCAACTACTTTTCAAGCCATCTTCAAAAATAGCTCCTTATAGAAAGTTTTACAATAGTTTGTGTTTGTTTGTTTTACATGCTTCCCCTCTCACTAATAAGGGCAGCATGACCCTGGGCAGCATATGATAAGGTTAGTGGAGTAACTACTTCACTGTCCTCAGCCCTGTCCTACTGCTTGAACAAGATCTAGGAATCCAAGAGAACTCCCAAATAATAGACCTGCTCCTTCAGGGGAACAGCAACCCTGTCCAGAATTAACTTTGAAACTGGAATAAGGCCAAAGAGGGCCTTCCTCCTATAACAACATGCCCATCTTGCTGGGCTTCATTTGAAACCTGTTTTATATCATCTAATTTGTCTGTTTCTGATGGCCAATAAGGACATCCACAACATTTCCTGCTTTGAGTGGCAATATACATTAACTTTCACTGGAACATTAATGATACTAAACGAAATAACATCCCCCAGTAGTTTCAGTACAATAAGCTTCCATGTCCCTCCTCCATAAATTACCGATCAGAAGGGCGTTTTTCTGAACTACTGTGAAATGGTGCTTCCAATTGTCATAGTTGACCCAGAAGGATGCCATCATAGATCCCACCGTAAGTCATCTTGTGTGATTTCAAAACTGATGCCAAGATCTGAATCTCAATTAGAAGGGATTTGGGTCATCTCATTCAGTGGTCGCCAACCTTTTAGACCTCAGGGACCACTAAATTCATAATTTTAAATCCCGCAGACCACTAATAGGAATTTTTAAAAAAGATACATACATTTGTAAAATAATGATCAGAGAACTTCCAACCACAGTGGAAGGGAGGGAGGCATTTGGGAGGGGAGGCATACTGGAGGTGTGAAAGAATGCAGGACATGAGGGAGTGTGGACGCTAACAGGAACCAGGGGTGCCAAACCGAGCCATCTGCCTCCCCTCAAGAACACCGAGGCTGGGGAACGAATTTATAATGGCACCGAGGCTACTTGGTTCCTAAAACATTGGCGATTGACTTGGGAGACTATGGGAGGAGGGAGTTGGGGTCAGGGTACTGCTTCCAATATGTATTTTCATGCGGGTTTTCTTCGGAGCTTCCCTCACTCACACTGCGCTCCGCATCTGTAGTAAAAGAACCTTTTCTCTAAAGCCTAGGGAATTACGGGTCTTTCTTTACTAGGGACAAGCAGAGACCAGCCTGACAATGCCTCTTTGGAGGCAGATGCTATACCATCCTTTCCTCAAAGAGGTATTAATCACCATTCAGGTGTACATATCCCAACTGACTTCCCAAATAAATGAGAGAGGCAATAGGTCAGCCCAGAGGAGACACAGTTCGTAACTATGGAGAACCTTGTCCTCTTCCATCACTATTTTAAATGAATTCCGAACAATCACTCAAGATATTGCCATAGTTATCTCATTAAACAAATGCAATAGCTAATAGGCTCAGAGGAAATGTGAATTATTTTATCTGTACAGAATTTTGTGAAAAGATTACAGTGACCTACAGAAATCTCCATTGCAGATTGCTGGACACAATTTGCATACACAGTAATAGGATATGCCTTGCTCATGGTCGCTTACACCTCGGGTATCCCCCCTTTGTATTACTGAAATGCATTCTGCATGGGGCTGCCACTGAAAGCCATCTGAACAATACAGATAATCCAGAACAGAGCAGTACTCTAGGTTTTCCATATTATAGCCTTGTTGCATTGGCTGCACTAATTCTCAGGTACAATTCAAGGTACTGGTTATCATCTTGAAAATCCTACTTTACACAGGAACACATCACCTACAGGACTATCTTTCCCCAAGGAAAGGTCTGTCCCACCAGAGCAGATAGGGTGGGCATTCTCCAGATCTCTTCCCATAATATTGCTATCTTGTGGTCCTTGGAAGTGTTGCTTTTCCATTGTAATCCTGCTCCATAGAACATCCTCCCCTCAGAGATTCGACAACAAGTCCCGCCCGCTTAACCTTCAAGAGAATATTACAGACATGGTTCTTCCAAGTATCAGGGTAGGATAATATCTGAATAAGATGAGAATATAATGAGTTTCATGTGGGAAATATGGTTATGGCATCAGATTTTTCTGATTTTACTTGTATTGTTTCTTTTGTTTTTTATTGCTGTATATATTTTTTACTTTTCAATTGTAAGCTGCCCAACATTTGCTTTACGATGGGCAACTATACAAATGTTTTAAATAAAATCCTGTTTTGCTGCTTGTATTGTTACCATATACTCTCAAATGTGAACATGCAGCCCTGTTCAATCCCATTCAATCTTTATTTTCTGCCACTATCTTAAGTTTTGAGTTCCTAAGTCAGCTAAAGAGCTTCCCAAATTCTGCAGCAGAGCAGGCGTACACATTCATCTATCACAAGATGTATCTATTATAGATGATCTGACATTAACAACAGCATTGGAAGTCAAAGGATTCAGCAATTTAGCCACCTGAATTCAGGAAATAGCCAGATTGACCAGAACAGGAAAACTACTGATTTGCAATTATTCTTTTCCTGGAATGGTCTGCCCAATGCCTCCTACTGCAATTCTTTCAGCTTGCAGTTGTGACTATAGGCTCCTCCACATCCCAATTGCGTTGGGAGTCCGTACCCCATTTCCCCAATTGAGCAGGTATTGACCACTTCGCACCTCATACTCCAGTGGGGGAGAAGTCTAGAACTGTACTCCTCCTGTCACCAATACATTCACCCATTCAGATCTGTCCCTCTAGGACCCTACTTGAATGGGGTCTTTTCCTGTACTCTCACTGTGGTTGAGCAGAGTTTCTCAGATCGTGCCTTTCATCATAGCTCTTCCCTTTCAGTCATGCAATGATGTGTTTATCATAATTTTTTTTATTTGATTTCAAGTGCCACCCATGCTACCTTGAAACTGCAGTGTGATTGACCTGGCTGGGAGTACTCCTCACATGCCACTCAGCTTTTGACTGGCCTCATTGGGTTTTAAGTGCTCTCTTCTTCCAGAAATGAAGAGAGATGACTTTGATAGAAATATGCAAGCACCTATACACAGGCAAAGGACGTTGAAACATTTTTAAGCCCTTGAAAACAAGACAATATTCACGAATGTCTATTGCAAGGCAAACATCTCCTTAATTCATAGAACCGTAAAAAGGCAAAGGAAGTAAAGCACAATCAAATGTTCAAGTTTCTATTATTATAGCCTATCTCAATAAGGTGTTGTTTTGGTCTTTCATGGAATTGATTTTCTGATCTAATCTGTGTCTGAAACCCTGAACACCTAAACGTACTAGCTGAATACGATTCTTCTTACTGCTGCCATTACTCAGTGCCCTTTTCTAGCATTTGCTCCTGTCTGCCTTTCTGGCCAAGCAATGGCCACATATTTTCTATTACCCAACCGCACAATGTTTGATGGCAGTCCTCACATTGGTGGTTTGTTCCCAGCAGCTACAGCAACCCAGGAACCAGCAGTTTCTACCACTACATCTGCTCCACTGCTTCTGCTACTACTTGGCAACAACTGTCCAGCATTCCTTTGCATCTTCAGGTCAGTCTTTCACTCTTTTTCCATCTTTTCCTATATCTCTTTCATCCTCCTTTCTTTTCCCTCTCATCACCACTCATTTAGCATCATTTGCTATTTCTTTGCCCTTAACTACTACACATCCTGGAACCTTCATTTCCAGAACCTGTAATCCACAGTGTCTTAAACAACACCTCCAAATCTCTTAAGGTCCAAAAAAAGAAAGAAAAGAAAAAAACCACACCCACAGTCCTCTGACACAGTGGTGGACCTCATAGGAAACCATCTTTAAAAGAATTAAAAGTAAAATAAAATTGGGGCAGATTAGATTGAAATTTCTTATATGCCTCAATTTCAACCATGGCTTCTAGATATATTTTGAAAAAAACAACTCATATGTTGAATGGTTTTTGGATTTCTGTCAAGAGCTTGCATTGAGTTTTTGTTCTGTTTCTGGTTTTAAATACTGACTTACATATAGTTGCTATGGTAGTTCACGGTTTACTCAAGATTGAGAGATAATAGTCATAGCATGCAAGCCAAAACAAAAACTTTGATCTATGCTTGCTGAATCGTTTGCTGTTAATACGACCACCCGGAAGAATAGTTCAAAATCAGTCCAAGATTCTAAGAACCAAGTCAAAATTGTCAGCCAATCAAGAGGGCAGTATTTAATGAGCAGGATTCACACAAATGCCACGCAAGAGCTGGAGGTCAGATGGTTGTTTTGAACAAAAGGAGATGGAAATGAAACTGCATGCTGGCTGGCTGGCTGCTCACGTGGAACCATTCCCCCGCCAGTCCGCAATGCCGGAAACGTTGAACTCTGCTATAAAGCATTGTGAAGCAGTATCTAAGTCTAAATGCTATTGCTGTTGCTATATGTTCTTAAGGTAAAGCAGTGCAACTCTTTGTCCAAGTATGGACAGGAAGTGGCAAAATAAGGTTATTGTTGGGTGCAGGTCAGTTCAGGAGTATGCATCCTGTGGCATGCCAGTGAATATTATATCCGAATATTGGTGCTAAAATGCAATTTCATTTTTAAAATATTTTCTTTTTAGAGTATTAATCCACCTCTCCCACCACCGCCACCATCACCTGTTTTATCTGCTACAATAACTGCCCCTAATTCTACGTGTCTGCCTTTGGGGTCAGCTCAGAAGCCAACGTCTGCATTGACCGAGCAAATATCACATTTGAGACCACAGACAAGACCAAATGTGTAAGTGAAATTAAAACTTACTGACAATGGAAAGGATGATTAAAAATAATAAAGTATTTTTATAACAATTTTGAAATTGATTGACTTCTCTGATATATTGCGATTTTTAGCATCTTCTCAGACTTATTACTGATAGTGTTTTAAGTAAAGTTTCTTTCACTTTTAAGTTAAATTGGTGACTTAATGAATATTTCGGTATAATTTTCTTAATAATAATGTAGAAGTGATTTCCCATTGACTTTTTCCCAAGATGCTTTCTGATTCCCTAGACATATTTTTTGTGGCCTATTTCTAAGCATTAATCAGCTCCAATTATATTCAGCTTTTTAAGATCAGGCAAGTTCACTTAAGTGCTGCCATATAATCAGACAACAGTTTCCCATAGTTTTGTAAATTGAATTCTATAAAAAGAGACGAGTTAAAGAAATCTATGAATATTCTTTGACTTTAGACATTATTACAACAAGCTATTTGGAAATAGTAAATATTTGTTTATTTTACCAAGTGGAAAAATTGGATTAGCCTAGGGCTTATTTTACAATTTTTTTAATACTTACCTAATTAAAAAATAAGCACATCCAATCTTATTAACCTTATGGGAAAAAACTTCCTCTGCACCTAGTGTTGGAACACCTAGTGTAAGCCAGGGAACCATTGAAACAATGTTACAGAGAGAAAAAACAAATACTGCTCAAAGAGAGATGCAAGATACATTACAGTTAATTCAAGAATCAATACAGAAAAAACATGAAGAGACAAAAAATTATTTTGATAAGCTAAACCAACAAATGTTGGGTATAAAGACTCAATTGGATGCTCATCAACAAATGATCGTTAAAAATGAACAAAGCAGAAAACGAAAAACAAAGCAGAAAAAATGATGAAAAAATGGAGGCACTAATCGAAGGCAATGAAAGAATAGAATTAATTAATCAAAGCTTAGAAGGAGCAGTTGCATGCCTGGAAATGTAGTAAGCCGTACATTACTTAAGGTTCCAAAATATATTAGAAGATAAGAAGGAATATATATATCTGAAGTGATTATTAATTTATTGGCAGAGGCTCTAAAAATAGATAGAGCTGAGATCCAGACGAAAATTGACGAGATATTTCAAATGAATACAAACTATGCGTGGAAAAATAAACTATCTAGGAAAGTCCATGTAAGGTTCATTAAAAAAACAGAAATGAGATATTGAGAAGAGTTAGAGACAAACTATTATTATACAAAAATAAAGAAATTGTGACGCTGAAGCAGATCGCTAAGAGAATAAGAGAGACCTGAAGACAATATCACTTTTTGACTACTAAGCTGATTGCCAAAGGAATACATTTTAGATGATTAATGACAAAAGGGATCCCAATTAACTGAAATAAATAAAGATACCATTTAGATTCAGTATGGAGGGCAGAAAACTTTGATGAAACATTCAAAGCACTTCTGGGTGAAAGACCACATCAACAAGAGGATAGAGATGAAGAAAAGCAGACGGAAGAAACAGCAGAGGAAATAGCTATACAAATTGGAGAAGAGAAAAAGAAGCCAGATCAAGAGGCCAAGAGAATGGTAAGAGAACAGAAGACTATGAGATCAACAAGACCAAAATATAAGTAAACACAATGGAGAAAGAAAACTGGATTTTTTCAGTGATTATAAATGGACTGAATTCTGAATTTTCCAACAGAAAAATATATTTTTTAAAACAAAATTGCAGAAATTAAATATTGATAAAATTTGTTTGCAAGAGACACATAAAAAACCAACACTACAAATATTTGAATGTATTTGAAAGTACATATTTGATTGTACATGTGATAACAGTGGCAAGAATTATATTTGCACAATGTTGGGAAAGCAAAGAGATACCATGAGAAAGAAATAATAAAAAAAATATTAGAATGTGCCAAAATGGATAGACTTACTATGAGACTGAAAGAGAAAGACAAAACAGAATATTTTCAAATCTGGGACTTTTTTATCAATGGCTCGAGAAAAGAATAAAAGATTAGAAATTAAATTTGTATTAGTAAATTATACACTCAGACAACATGTTTTGTTTGAATAAGGTACTATTGAATTGTTTGGGGGGGGAAAGTAACAAAAACCCAAAAAGTACTTTGATAGATCCGGAAATAAAGGTAGCACTTCTTGTTACTTGCAACTTAGTTTAGCCAGGGCTAAATAGCTGCTCATACAAGTTTTTGAGATATGTAATTAGGAACATTATCACAGTTGTGATTATACTTACTAACTGTCACTAGTTATTGGACACTTGAAATAGTAAAATCTTGGAAAGTGCCTTGGGAGGTGATAAGCAGTTTGGGGCAGAACATTTTCAATACCTTTCGTGGATTATAGTAATTTAGGTGATTGAAATATCTCTGACTTTACAAAGGAGCAACTTTTCATGGTGAACTAAACCAACACATTTCTTTTTCAAATAGAGATGAGTCTAGAAAATATGCTGTTTGCAACATTTGAAATTAAAATAAATACATAAAACAAACAAGTGTTTTTACATTCTATTCCTTAGCCTGTAGTTCACTGAGAATGATTCCTTTTCCAGGTATATTGCTATTTATCCATACACTCCTAGAAAAGAAGATGAACTGGAATTGAGAAAAGGTGAAATGTTTTTGGTGTTTGAGCGTTGTCAGGATGGCTGGTTTAAAGGAACGTCCATGCATACCAGCAAAATTGGTGTATTCCCTGGAAATTATGTGGCACCAGTTACTAGGTATGATGTTCAATAAGTTATACTTTAATGCATTTCATAAATGAAATGTTTTTAAAATTTGTATATAATGGCACTGAGTGATCTATTTAACAAGAGGTGCATAATGTTTTAATTATTTTTAATAGGGCAATGTCAAGTGCCTCCCAAGCAAAAATGCCCGTATCTACTGCTGGCCAGACAGGACGAGGAATGACCATGGTCAATGCTTCCACTGCTGGAGGAACAGTGCAAAAACATCAGGGAAATGGTGTCACAGTGACTTCTAATACAATACCAACAGCTGTGGTCTCTGCAGCACACATACAAAAGAGTCCACAATCCAAGATCCTTATGCATATGTCTAGTCAAATGACGGTGAATCAAGCTCGCAATGCAGTTAGAACAGGTAAAACAGTTTGTTTCTTGACATAGGCAATATACATATTGAAAATGCCCTGCAGGCAGTATTTATAGTGTATCTTCTATTATGGAGATAATGTACAGTTTTCAGGTGGTCTATGGTATTATACATGTCATAATCTGAAAATATGTTCTTTTTAGTTATCTGAACTATTTCCCCTTGTCATTGCAGTTGCAATTCATAGCCAAGAAAGACCGACAGCCACTGTAACTCCAATTCAGACTCAAAATTCAGCATGCCTTATTCCCGCTGCTGTAATTATTCCACACCATTCTGTTGCCTCCCAACAGCTACAACCTCAGTTTTCAAATGCTGCTGCTTATATCACAGCTGTAAATATCAACCGGACAAATGTACCATTGGCTTGCACAACTTCTTCATTAAACTTCTCTAGCACTTCTGTATCAGTAGATGGAGAATCAAGTGGGAAAATTGTGACTGTTCACACTGGAGCTCCAGCTTCCCCAGAGAATACATTGACTGCTGGAAGTACTCCTACTATGAGTAAAACAGAGAGAGATGGAAAGGTAGGCATAACATTTTTGCTCTTTATGATCTCTGTGTTGACCTTGAAAACCCAAACTGGACTAGATCTAGTTGGTATTGAATGGAAAACGGTGAGGAATTACCTCTTGATAATACTTCCATATTTCTACCAAAAATGTCATGGACATGTCTACGAAATCAGCTCAGTTCAGGTACTTTTTATGTCCTCTGCAGAATCCTTCAATTTTCTTACTCTGGAGAGTTCTCCGTTAATTAGTTCTCTATTAATCTTAGATAGAAAAAGTAACTTCCATTATTTTCAACTATTTTGATTTGGTGTAATATTACTATTTGAAACCATGACATTGGTATCACATAGTGACAGATTCAACATTTATTAATAATAAAACTGTATAATAATCAGATGTCTGTTCCCTAAAAAGTTTCTAAATTTGCTAAAATGCAATACGTTACATTTTGTAATAATCAGAGAAACTTACAGATTATAGTGGTTTCTTTTAATAGTCACATTTTACTTTCAAAGTATTGCAGATGTAAGATGTCTGTTGATTGGTCAGGATTGGAAATATATATTTCATGGCTTTGTGGTTGATCACAAGTTGTAAACAAAAAAGATGCTGCATGCTTTAATATTTTTCTCCAGTTCTGTATACAATATATGTCTTGTATATAGCATTTTTGTTCAATGAAACAATGACACCACTAATTTTGTTATCCTGTTTTAAAATTTTAAGAGATCTTCTGTATATATGATAAGTGCAGTAACAATGCTTTTTCAATAATAAATTGACACTCAAATATAAAATCAGTTGAAGAGGAAATTTGAAAAGTCCAGGATAATGTTTTTAAAAATAGAAAGAAAAATACAAACTAAGGAAAAATACCAAAAAATAACAGAGCATAGAGAGAAAAATATATAAAAGGAAAAATATATAAATAAATTACTTCCCTCTTCGTCAAAAAATGTATAAACAATTTAGTAACTTATTGCCTTCTCTAAGATTTCAATCTAAGATCTGTTCATCATATATGTCATCTTATATCTATTAGCAAATAATAAAGCCTCATCATTCAATCCTAATCAGCAAAAAGCTATTAAGAGCTACCAATAATAGCTATATGTATTTTAATCTGAAGTGAATCAATTCCATATTCTGTTCATTTACTTTACACAGTAACTTATCATTTTGTCTAAAAATACAAAAATAATAAGCTTCACATATCTTAAATCTTTAAAGCCTGATCAATCAATCAGAAAAGATTCCATGAAAACAGAAACAGTAACCTATTGGAATTTAATTCTGTCAAATAAGGTACCACAAATTAATTTTTAATCATGTTTTCTTAGAAACTTGTTTGCAAGTTTAATAGTTTTCTTCAATCTTAAAACCATAGCTTATCAGTTTCTCTAAAAGTACAAAAAAAACCCTTCACATATCTTTTCTATAAACAATTCTTTCATCATTCAGTCTTAGTCAAGAAAAACCCAATAAAAACTGCTAAGAAAAAATTCATATACATTTTAATCTTGATTGAATAAGGCAACATTATAGGAATTCTTTTCTCTTTTCAAATTATTGATGTTTATTATTTTTAAGTAGTGTCCCAGAGTCAGAATTCTTTTCATTCTCCCTTTACCTTTTCTCAGAAAATTTCTTACTTTGTAAGTAAAAAATAAGAAAGTTGACAAAATAATACCCATCCAAGTAACTCTTCTTTATTATTTTTGTGTTCCTTTTAGCCATTAAAAACATCAACTGGTTTTAGTTAGATATCCTGTATAACTTTTAAAATACTATTCTTATATCTTGTATCTTGTCAATTTTAAATCCGTATTCAAAACAGCCTGAATCTCAGTTGTATCCTCCTTTGGTGAACAATTTTTATAGTAATCACAAAATGAAAGTTCTGAGTACATTATTGCCAAATAGCCTTGAATTCTTCCAGAGTTAAAATTCTTTTCTCTATTCCTTATAAGAGGCTCTTCTTTAATTATAATTTTTAGTTCTTTCTGGTTGTGTATAGTAATCAGCTTTCAAGCCCTCCACTTGTCATGTTTTTCTCTAATCTATAACATTTTCCCAGGAAAATATTTCTTACACTTAAATTCAAAATTCTCATATATTTTAATAGAATTTAAACTGCAGGAAGTATTCTTATAATTATTTATAAAGCACTTATAAAAATTGCTTCATAATCTTATTTCCAGTCAATCTCACCTCTCAGTCACTTAAATTATTGTTCTAAACACCCATATTTAAAATTGCAAAGATTTTCTTTTAAGTCTTAAACTTATAGAAAATTTCTTTCACTGAAAGTTTCCTCATGTAATAAAACTTGTCTTCTGATGGTTCTTAATATCAACAAAGCCATTTACAAGCCATTTACAATGGAAGTGATTAAGAAAGTCTCTGAACTGCTGAATCTCCTGGAATTCCTAGAGAAACAGGGCCTTTAAAACACTTGCAGGCCTGAGCAAGTTTTCATGACCTTGCAAAAGGCTAACAGGTTTGGGTCGTCCTGATCTCTGAAGGGAGAATGTTCTAGAGGCAGGGGCTGCAGCAGAGAAGGCACATCTCCTGGCTCCTGCCATCCAAAATTCTTGGCTGACAGGTCTCACAGCATGCCCAACATTCCTGACTTAAATTGGATGGGTAGAAACAACTGGAAGAAAATAGTTCATTAGGTGACCCTGCCCTCAAGCTATGAAAGGCTTTAAAAGTGATAACCGACACTTTGAATTGCACCCAGAAAAATACTGACAGCCAATGCAGCTCATGATGCAGTGACGTTCATGTGTTGAATATCCAACACTCTTTACTACCCATGCAGACACATTCTGCACTAGTTGAAGCTTCCGAATCTTCAAGGGCAGCACATTGCAGTAGTCCAGATGAAAGGTCACAGAGCGACGTGTAGGCAAATTTAGGTCCCCTTAAAAGACAAGGCGTAAACATATTTGCTATGTTGTATCCAGTATGTCGTATGTATGGGAACCATTCTTGCTTAAATATGATTACAGTTATGTGAATATGTACTGTTAATTTTGACATTACTATATATTTTCCCCAAATTTAAGCTCCCATATCTTGGTGGCTTTTGATTATTTCATTTTTAATCTGTATTATGGATTTTAATTTTTTCCATTAACATTTAGTACTAAGTGGTTGAGCTTAAGCTCTGGGTTGCACAAAGGCAATTTGTATTTTAAGTAAAAAATATCCCTTTAGAAATCATGAATGGTAAAAGTCTTGAATAAATGTAAAATAATTTGTGGAAATTATAACCTCACTTCTCTTGCAGGATAATCCTAAAGGTCTGTAATTTATGTAAAATTTATATTTGAAAAAAAAAATTATTCCCAAACTGTATCACATCATCACTACACATGCTATGTTGTCCCAATATATGTGAAGCAGTTTAAATTTATGACATTTTATTTAATTATTAAATTTATATACCGCCAGTCTTACTGTCGAAGTTATCCTGAGCACCTTGAAATACAATGCTGATTATTTGATTGCCAAATGTAAAATTCCATTCATATTTTCTTTTTTTCAAAAAATCTCTTTTTAGAAAGAAAAAAAGGGGTTATTGAAGTTACTTTCAGGAGCATCTACTAAGCGTAAACTTAGAGCATCGCCGCCATCATCCCCAACTCTCGAAGTTGAGCTGGCAACTACAGAACTCTCCCTTCAGGGTGCTGTAGGGCCAGAAATTCCATCAAACTCCAGTCAGGGAAGAGCAGAATCTTGTCCCAGGGAATCACCTACATTGGTGCAGGAGATTACTCACTGCAAAACAAGTTCTTTGGATTCCAATATTCCTATAGTTCCCCCTCCAAGGCAGCCCTGCTCATCATTGGCTCCAGGGTCAAACGAATCCAGATCTGTAGTTTATGAACGGTAAGTCATTTTTCCTGGATAAAAAAATGTGTTTTTTCTTACATTTCATCAAGAAGTGCTAATTTTTAAAAACGATGGAAGAAAATTAGAATTCCGTTTGAATTGTTCATTCATTTCTAATATAAGCAGGCAGTTGTTGCTAACATATTGCTTGTTGGATAGTGATCAGGAGGCCATGCGTGCCACTGGGAAGATTCAGTGAATCAGTTCCTCTACACCAGGGGTGTCAAACTCAATTTAATCGAGGGCCACTGGCTCGGCATTGCACAGGCTCAGCGGCATTTGAGGGGGTGCAGGCGAGAGAGGGTTTCCCTTGGAGATGCAGCACATTGGATGGCTTCTCCCCACCCCGCCCCCTCCCCAGTTGCAGGCATGCTCAGATTGCAGACTTGGAGGGCTGCACGATGTCGTGTGAGCTGGCGTTGGGTGCCAGGAGGGGGAGAGAATGGGGTGGGGAGGAGGGGTTGGGGACAACAGGATGGGGGACGTGGAGCGTAGGAGTCAAGGGCCAGTTGCAGGCTGGCGAGGAGCCTTTGAGCTGGGTGGGACATCTTCTGCCCCCCCTCCTTCCCCACACTCTGCCTGGCGTGCCTTCAACTCGCCTCCAGCTGTGCGGCCAGTTGCCTGCCCTCAGAGGACTGGGGACCCCTGCTATAGTAAGCCCTCAACTAAATTGAGTTCTGGTGGTGTCCTTTGGACAAGCTTTTCTTAAGATACGTGGACCACTACTCTCATTATTACATTTCAAAAAAGACATTACTTTTGTTTTTAATCTTATAATAATACTAAAAACTGTTCATAGTTTGGAAATAGAAGAGCATGCAAGTTGCGACATTGAATGTTAAATGGGAAGACAGAGGTAGGAGAAGGAAAGGGCTCTCCATTAAAGCCAAATTTGCAGATGTGTAAGTAGAAATGAAATTTCATCACATTACATATATATAAAAAGTAAATGGGAATAGAATTTCACATATGGATTTTATATATATGTATACTTGCAAATGGCATTTTACAAACACATAGGACTATTCGGTGTACATTGTTGCTCTAAAGTCAGCTAAAGATTTTAAAAAGATCCATTAAATTAAGGGTTTATTTGATTCTGTTTATTTCATGTAATCCTCCCAAGGCAAGTTTATGTTTAGTACACAATATGGATGAAATGAAAACAATTTTACTTTACTAAACAGATCGTGCCAAACCAATCTCATTTCATTCTTTGGCAAAGTGACAAAATTAGTGGGCCAGCAAAATGCTGTGAACATAGAGGACTTGGATTTCAGTAAGACATGTGACCACAACCTGCTTGATAAGACAGAAAAATATTGGCCCTATCTAATGAAATGAAACCCAGTGGTCACCGTCATCCCCAGATAGATTCATAACTGGCTGATCAACCGCACTCGATGTAGCCCTTAATGGAACAGCATCTACATGGAGGGAAATATGCAGTGGGGTACCTAAGCCTCTGTCTTAGCCCAGTACTGTTCAATATTTTCATAAACAATTTAGATGAAGGAATAGAAGAGGAACATCAAATTTGCAGATAACACCAAGCTTTTGTGGATGCTCCCATCACTGGGGTTTTTGAAGAAGAGATTGGACAATCATTTGTCTGAAATGGCCTAAGGTTTCCTGCTTAGATTACAAGGCTTCCTCTTTAACAAGATTTATTGAAAAAGATTAAAATACAGAACATCAAAATATTAAAAAAACAAAAAATAAAAAACACAACAAAAAAGACATTAACTAAAAAAAAATCCCTAATGGAAGTTGTAGCAGATTCCTACTGGAATCTAAATTGACATGGAGAAAATGTTTTTACCAAATGAAAATGAATAATGAGATTTACAAAATGTATAAAAAGAAAATGGTAATCGTCAGAAAAGAGATACAATGTACAAGTTGTCTGTTATTTATTAATTCTGAATTTATCCTTTATCATTTATAATTATGAATAATTCAAAGAAGCTTTCTGATACTTTTGCCTTTTTTTCTGAACAGTGGATGTCAATGTTTTTTTTACAAATCTTATTCTGCAGGTACAGAGTAGTGGTATCCTATCCTCCTCAGAGCGAAGTTGAACTTGAACTTAAAGAAGGAGATGTTGTTTTTGTTCATAAAAAGCGTGAAGATGGCTGGTTCAAAGGCACATTGCAGCGAAATGGAAAAACTGGCCTTTTCCCTGGAAGCTTTGTGGAGAGTATCTAAGAATACGAATTTGAAAAATATTTCAACTCTTGCAGCACTATTGAACAAAGAGAGATTGCAGCCATGGAAGGCTCTAATATAAACAAATTTATATTTATGTTTTTCGGTATCCTACAGCACAATTCTGCCAGCAAAGAAGATTAAAATAGTTGCTTTTTTATCATTTTGAATTCTTGAGTGTAATGTGTGCCTTGTATTGTCTGATTTATTCTTCAGAGGATTTTTAAAGTGTGTGAGTGTTTGTGCGTGGGATATATATATATATATGATATATATCATATATATATATGGTAAAAGCTCATGGTTTACAAGGCTGTAACTAATTTATTCATTTTTCTACACTTGAATTCTGTTTAATAGGTAAAGTTTGGTGATTATGATTAACAAGTTATTTATAAAATAAGGAGAAGCTGGATTCTTTTCATACAGAAAGACATAGTGTCAGATAGATGGCTTTTTCCAACTGTGTGTGACAGTGCAGTAAGTTTGTTTAATGGGTTAATGTTGGCTATAATGATGGTGATGTGTCGGAATGAACCATGCACACTGGGATAAAATGACATTGTGGGATTTGTTTTATTTAGGGCAATGGCGAGTCTTAATGTCTCAGACAGAAACATTTCTGATGAAACGTTTCTAAAAGGCAATGAAACAACTGTGCAGCATTGTTAGCTTTTTTCAAAGTGAGAATAGAATATATAAAATGTACCAGAAATGGGGAATATCAACCTCCGCTGTTTATTGAGTGTTTTTGGATATGTGTCAAGTTTTCCCTTTGTAGATTTGGCTAGTTTTTTGAGCACATAACATACAGAACGTTAAGATAGATAGATTTATCTTAAGATAGATTTACTGAAAAAACAACTGGAAGAATGAAAAATAATTGTGATAATCGATAGGATCAAAATTTAAATTCCAAGTTGCACTCACTGTCTAAATGTGCCATGAAATAAATGTATGCCAGGAAATGTTTGCTTCTTTACCTTTTTCAAACTGATTTGCATGGCTGGGAGACAAATTCCTTTGTTTGAGCAATAGTGGTGTGTAAGTGATACACTTGTGCTTTTAAAGTAAAGGCTGTAAGAACACTGTGACATTTTTGCTAATTTTGTAACTGTTGCTGTTTTCATATGTCTCGAGTCGTCGGTGTCTTACATGCAGTATCACATTCATACAGGTATACAAAACAGCACATGACTGACTATAATGGAGTTTATTATACTGTTCTGTTGCGATGAACTGGATGTTAAATCAACCGGTTGCCTGCTGGTGTGAAAGCCACTGACCAAAAACTAGTGACTGATCGGATACTACTGTATAAAGAATATTCTCACTATTCGGTATAATTCCAGCTTTGGATATTTGAAAGCACAAGAGTTTTGTGGAGCATATCCTCTACTTAATTTCAGGCCTTGAAGAAGGTTCAAACATTTAGTTTCCTCTCTTTTATTATTATTGCACTCTTAGTTTGGAAATAAATTTTCTAAGGAAGGGAAGCTGCCATATAACTCTCTTTTTTTAAAATCTTCCGCTGAATATCCTCTACTCGGAAGCTATTTCCTCCTAAACAATGTACATTGGTAATGTTCACCAGTCTTCCACGGCATCAGCTTTGGGATATTTCCTCACATATTCAAGACCTAAAAGGAAGGGGGGAAATAATGGTATTCTGAATATTTAAGACTTATATCGCATCTCTCTTTCCTGATAAAATATTTTAAAATCATACCCTTTTTTAACCTAGAATCTGTTGAGGTGGGCTAACATTTCTGGACATTACTCTGCCTTTCCCTTTTCAAATTAGTTAGTCCTAAGAGAGAGGAGCATGTTAGCAAGATTAAGAAAATAATCTTGTGAAGTCTTTTGATCCCTTCCCAAACTGAATTCTATCCAACAAAAAATGTCAGATCTCATGGATTTAGTTGCAGGGAAGGAAGTGAGTTTATAATAGTTATACTGGACTTTTTAGTGGACTTGGAACTGTCATTTATTCTGTACATGATTCTTGAAAGAAAAACACAGCTACAGTATTTCAAATTATTGCATATCCAAGCTATTATTACTACTACTACTATTATCCCATATGTACAAGATTGTTTCCATAGCATTGCTTGACGTCCACAATCTCGTTACATTTAGCTCACCTAACTAGTCTGATAACATTTAGATTACTTTGGCAGATCCCTTCTTTAAGTACCGTATATGATAGGAAAATTTCAAAGAAAGTTACCTTGAAATAGAAACCCTGTCCATGGGGAAAGAGTGACCTGTAAATTTCTGCCTATTATGCAGCTGCTCAAGATTAAGAATTCAGCTACCAAAATAGTGGATAGTCTTAAGCTCAATACCTTTTCTTTAATAAGCAGGTTGTGCGAGTTTTAAAAGTTTTTGTTTCCCCGACAAGAATGGAACTTCAAGTTTAATATTAAAGGAAATGCATGCTGTATTAAGGTGAAGAATTCAAATTAGTTGATGATTAATGCTTTTCATGTAAAACACTTGATTTTTTTAAATTTGTAAATGGGGAAGAAATAATTTGTAGCTAAAGTGGTTTCTTTCAATATCAAGTAGTTTCATTATTACTTTTAATATATTGAAAATAGAAAAACATTCCTTAAATGATACACTGAACAATTCAATTCTGTGGAATTTTAAAAGCTTGTTTTACTTGAATATTCCTGTGATGTGCAAACTGTTTGAAATGAACTTTAATAAGGAAATGCTGGCATCAACTTTCATCACTACCTATTGACACTTACGTGTCAATCTTATTTTCGTGTTAGTAGATTTATATGTGAGAGACTACTACAAAGAATCTTCTCCATATGGTAGCACACTTGTGTGACACAGGTACCTCTATTCAAGATTTTATTATATAATGTCTATCAGAAATATAAATTAATATGATAGTGTTCTTACAGTATAGTACATTTTCTAATAACTTTTTAAGAAAATGAACCATCTTTTTATTTTAAGGGCTTGTTATACATGGTACAACGATTTTTAAAAATGCCGTTTTCATGTCACGTGACCTTTATAAAGTTTGTGGGACTTGGGTTGGTTTTTAGGGTTGCGTGTAATTGAGTTCATGAACAAAAAAGCCTTTACACTCATTTTGGAGTACTTTCTTAAAGAAATCCTGTGGGAAATTTTAATGTCTATATTTGAGGTCCAGTGAATGTTACATGTTTTTATCTGTTAAATTTCATTCCTAATAAATATTTTCTTAGCAAAGCATTTAAACGCACTGTGTTGTATTTTGTGGCTAGTAGTTATTAGAGGAGTGAACAGCAGAGGAACATAAAGAGCACACAGTCTCCTCTGAGGTAGAGATCCAGGGGTCTGAAAAGTGGCTTAGTTCCAATTTTTGTTATATGTAGCTCACTCTGATCAGATCTAGAGAAAATCCATTCTCCTGTATTCTAGCACAGTTAAAATTCAGAACAGCTGTAACTTATTTTTCAGTCCCGTGTTTCCCCGAAAATAAGACACTGTCTTATATTAATTTTTGCACCCAAAGATGCGATAGGTCTTATTTTCAGGG
>JANHFO010001322.1:62490-73282 GCA_032468095.1 Pareas carinatus | reverse complement strand
ACTGCCCCAACTTCTGCAAAGCTGAGTCAATGGAGGAAGGCAGATTCACTTAATGATCATGTGATCGACTGAATAACGGCAGTGATTGGCTTAGCAAAAAAAAAAGTGTCCCAAAAGCCATAAAATCAGGCACAACTTCACACCTTTCTTAGCAACAGAAATTCTGCTCTCAATGCTGGTAACAAATCGAGAACTACCTGTAATCTATACGTTCAATATTAAAAACAAACATTTAAAATGTACCTTGCAATCCATTCTACAAAGTTTTCCTTCTTGAACCATCAGATCTCCTGGAGCCTGCAGAAAATGTGGTCGGAAGAAGCGTTCCTGGATTGGCTCGTTTTCATCTCCACTATCCCTTGATCGAGACCGTGGTCTACAAATAATATGTAAGTCACCCCAGATTAACCTAGTATATTTCCAAATTTATTCACATCGATATAGTTTGCACAGATTTAGTTAACTCTTTCAATGAAAACTATTCATGATTACTGCTATTTATCTCCAAATCTTCTCCATTTCTCCTTCTCAGATAATCACCCCTGCATTTCATTCCCATATCATTATAAAAAGGAATGCAAAGACGACACAAATTGCTTTCTAGGTTCAAGCAAATATGAAAAAGATTTTAATGAAATCTAATTTCTTACGGTGAAACCAAGATTTGCTTTGTTTTGATAAATGTCTAATCCGTAGAATTTTCTCTACTCCAATTTAATTTACTTCATGGACAGAGAAGTAGAACTATAATATTTTACCTAATGAATTGCAGTGCAATATGTCAAGAACTGTTTCATAATTTACAAATCAAGGTTTCGAATTACAATTAGGGTTGCACACATTTTTGCGGTATGGTAAAAGTAAGGGTCACAAATATTTTCAAAATCATTATGTAAGACATGCTTTGTATCAGGTATGGGAGAAAGTTAAGAAGGAAATTTACATGAAAATTCCAGAGTGGGTCTCTACAACAGAAGCTTTCGTGCGACCAGGTTTGGTTGATATGGGAAAAAATCTGGACCAATAAGAATATTTTAGATGTGGAAGGAAAACTGAAATCTAGACTTAGTACTGGAAAACCAGGGTATGGAATTTACATGGTGATCATATATGCAATTAAAAAATAGATATGATATAGATGCAAAAACAGAAGAATTTGAAACTGGTATGACAGAATTTGATGAGTTGTTACAGTCTAGTAGTGAAAAATTAATAAAGAAAATGTATGATTTTTTGTTGAGTAGGAGAATGGAAGATGAACAAGTGAAAGAGACTATGATAACATGGATGAAATTTTTTGGATATCCTATTGATATTGATAGATGGAATACTTTATGGGAAAAGAATTTAAGGATGACAAAAGCTATCTCATATAAAGAAATTTTATACAGGATGTTTTATAGATGGCATATGACACCATTTAAATTGTCTAAAATATGTAAAGAAGTGTCTGATAGATGTTGGAAGTGCAAGAACGATCAAGGTACATATTATCATATGTGATGGACATGTACATATGTTGAAAAATATTGGAAAAGAATAAAATAAATGGTTGCAGGAAATGATGAAAATACAAATAAATTTCAAACCTGAAATGTTTTTACTAGGTATTGTACTGGAAAATTTTAATAAGCAATATTTATACTTGACTGTACACATACTTACTGCAACTAGGTTTTTGCACAGAATTGGAAGAATGAAGAAACAATACAGGATGAAGAAATAATTAGAAACATTTAGGAATGTACAGAAATGGACAGATTGACACTATTGTTGAAAAATGAAGAAGATACACTACACTTCAAGACATGGAATTATTTTTATAATTTGTTGGACAAGAGATGGAAGGCATAAGTGTGAAACTTTATAGCAAATTTGACAGATATTGTTGATATAGTTTTCAAATGTATTGCTAGATGACTGCTTTTCACCGATTTATTAAAGCACATTGTTTTTTATTTTTGTTTAGTTTTTTGGATTTGTGTTGTTTTTGAAAAATAAAAATTTCTTTTACAATTTTTTTTTTACAAATCAACTATTAGTATATTCCTTGTTGAGATTTTGCATCTTTTCTTGGCCTATACTATAAACATCTGTCACATCAATAACCGAATAACAAAATGTATTTACAGGAGGCAGATCGAGAACTAAAAATCATAAATGTTTTGTTTTATTATTTGTAATGAAGGCTGCAATTAAAAGCTTAATTATTAAAAGAATCTCATATAAATATTAAAAATATTGTAAGATGTAAAACTTTATATAGCTTAAGGTCAGCTTCAACAATTTTCAGTTATGTAATGCAATATTACTTTGTCACTGAATTTCTCCTGCAATCTAAAATTTGGATTATTTTTCATCTCTGAAAATGAGGTCAGTTGGAAAAGTCACCTTTTAAAGCAGTGGTCACCAACTTGTGGGCCAAGGTTCACCAGTGAGCTGTAATAAAATTTTGGTGGTCCGCGGGAAAATCTGGAAATTATTGGATTTTTTTACTATAGTTGTATGTTCCTATGTGTGTCCTTCTGTCTGTCTCTGTCTCTATGTGTGTGTGTGTGTGTGTCTCTCTGCCTCTCTCTCTGTGCGCATGTCTGTCTCTCTATCTGTCTCTCATTCTGTCTCTCTCTCTCTCTCTCTCTCTCTCGAGCAGGAACAAATATCACACTAAAATGTATAATACATAAAGAAACTTCAATTATTTTGTAATAATTAAACTGACTTTAATAATTTAATGTTTGTATCTTTAAAAAAAATTCATATTAGTGGTCTGCAGAATTTAAAATTATGAATTTAGTGGTCCCTGAGGTCCAAAAGGTTGCCGACCACTGTTTTAAAACATCGGATAAATATAGAGGAGAGATTCACCTAATAATGTATGTCTTCAGTCAGTAATAGCAGTAAATAAGGTAATAATGATAAAAAATATTTATACAGGTAGTCCTTAACTTAAAAAGTTCATTTAGCGACCGTTCAAAGTTTCAACAGCACTTATGACCTTTTTTTCACACTTACAGATGTTGCAGCCTTCTCCTGGTCAAGTGATCAGAATTGGAATGCTTGGCAACTGATTCATCTTTATGACGGTTACAATCTCCCACGGTTGTGTGATCACATTTTGTGACCTGATAAGCAAAGTTAATGGGGAAGCCAGATTCACTTACCAATCGTGTTACTAATAGTTGCAGTGATTCACTTAATAAATGTAGCAAGGAAGATCGTAAAGTGGGCAAAACTCACTTAACAAATGTCTCACTTAGTAGCAGAAATATTGGGCTCAATTGTGGTCATAAGTCAAGGATTACCTGTATTATTATCACAGCTATACATATTTCCTGAGTTCATAATTAACTATAATACCTTCGAACATGAGGTTGGTTAGGAGTTGTCCTGGGGCTGCGTCCTCTTTGATTGACAGCTTGGACCATCAATCGTCCTGTGCAGCTTATTCTCCCCTACATTTGAAATAAAAAAGAAGAGAAAAATTATGTAAACATAAAATAGTTTTACTGAATCACCTTCTTTTAACAATTAAGCCTTCTATCTGTCCTTCAGGGTATTACTTACATACTTCTACAAAGTGTTTCCTTTTAAAGATTAAAAACATTTTGGCGGGATTTCCATAGTAGTGCAATCATATCTTTTCACAAGAACTGTTGCAAGCCCAACAAGAAATGAGAAACGAATACTTAGAAACTTAGAAATACAAACAGCTGTTTAACTACAAACACAATATAGGATATGCAGCAATGACATATATGGCAACTCTTAGTTTTGGCTGACTTTTGCATATGACAGCCAGAATTAAATTATTTTTCTTCCCTATCATAGCTGCTACCTAATCTGCCCCCTCATTTTTAGCTCACAGACCAAATTTACTGAATTGCAACTATCGTTCCTTTTCTCACTATTAGGTGTTTTTGCAACTACTGTTATCAAAATTTAGCTAAATAACCACTAGATGGCACCACACAGATAATTCTAATATTCGAATGTAGAATTTATCCTTCAGATGTAGTTAGCTATTTATTTATTTATCTCTCTCCCCCTTCAGCATGCATTCATGCATATAGGCTCAGGTTCACTCTATGATGATTGAAGGTTGTACAGCATAATTCACTACACTGAAATGAAGCTGGTTACAGTAATATATGGGATGAGGAACACAGAAATTCCTAATCAAATGGATAACTATAATTGCATTCGTTGAACCTAATTATATGATCCACATGATCAGACGGACTTATTGCAATCATTAGAACAGCCAACTGTGTTCATTAAACACTGTTGGACCAGATTAGAAAGCAGTTGCTTTCAAATAAATATATCTATTTATTTCAGGAAAACATGTATATTTATTACTTGAGAATAAATTTCACTGGTTATAATGGGACTTATTTCTGCTTATTCAAATACAGAATTTAACATTAATCCAACAACTATATCAGGAAAAATTATATATTTATCGAAACAACCATTCTATGACACATAACTAGATGCCAGAATTGGGCTTGAAACATTAAAAAATCCTTTATGAACACAGAAAAAATTTGCAATCGCTAACACTTTTGATTTCACACAAATATTTTTTGAAAATTATCCATAAAACATGAAGTATATATAAAAGCTGAATGCAACTGCAACAGCATAATCACAAACACATGGAGTAAATACCTTTTTTATGCAAAGTGAAAGGACAACTATTAATTACAGCAGTAGTATTACATTTAATTTTTTTTTAGATTTTTCAAGAATTTAAAGCATTTCCCACGGCTTTCGAAGCTTTTTAAAATGCAGTGCATTCACAAAGTATTCAGACCCTCTTCACCTTTGTCAATTTTGTTATTCTGCTGCCTGATTCTACAGTTGTTGAAATTCATTTTTTCTCATTAATCTACAGTCAGTACCCCATAAGGACAAAGTGAAAGCAGAATTTTAGAAATGCCTGTAAATGTATTAAAAAGAAAAAAACCAAAATATCACATTGGCATAAGTATTCAGACCCTTCACTCAGTACTTTGTTGAAGCACCATCGGCAGCAACTGCAGCCTTGAGTCTTTTTTGGGTATGATGGGACAAGCTTTGCGCACCTGAATTGGGGGGTTTTCTGCCCTTCTTCCTCGCAAGTTCTCTCAAGGTCAGTCAGGTTGGATGGCAACCATCAGAGGACGGTCATTTTCAAGTCCCTCCAGAGATAGATGTTCAGTAGGGTTCAAGTCAGGGCTGGGCCACTCTAGGACATTCAGAGTTGTCCCTAAGCCACTCCTGTGTGGTCTTGGTTGTGTGCTTAGGATCGTTGTCATGTTGGAAAATGAACCTTCAGCCCAGTCTGAGGTCCTGGGCGAGCTCTGCGAAACAGGTTTTCATTGAGGATATCTGTCAACTTCTAGATTCTCTGCAAGTTCGCCTTCTTCCCGAGGGGTCCGGATGTCAACTCCCAGATCTTTTCTGAGTTGCCATGGAGGCAGACAGGGGGAGTTGGGCATCGCCTTGCACCTGGCCCCTTATCTATGTGACTGAGCGCGTGATGAGGAGAGGAGGCGGAAAGACAGATCCGCCCAGAGAATGCCAGGTCGAACATGGACCTGAAAATGGTTGCACTTACTATAGAGAGCCCGCTCCCTAGAAAATAAATAGCCTTTAAGAACTAATGTTCGTTTGGATTGTTTATTCATATGGTTAGCAGCCTAATGTAGAAGGGCTTTGACAATATCTCTGTACTTTGCTCCATTCAACTTTCCCTCAACCGGGGCCAGTCTTCCAGTCCCTGTGGCTGAAAAACACAACCAGTTCCTTTGACCTCTTGGCTTTTGCTCTGCTACAGTATGCATTGTCCGCCGTGGGGCCTTCCATAGAGAGGTGCGCGCCTTTCCAAATCGTGTCCAATCAATTTAATTTACCACAGGTGGACTCCATTCAAGGGATAGAAACATGTCAGCAACCATCAAGAGAAATGGGAGGCACCAGGACTAAATTTTATGTGTCGCTGCAATGCCGATGTGATATTTCAGGTTCTTTTCTTTTTAATACATTTACAGTCATTTATTTTTTTATTTTATTTCAGAAGTTTTATACCGCCCTTCTCCCCGAAGGGACCCAGGGCGGTGCACAGCCAGAATGTCTAAAATTCTGTTTCCGTTTTGTCATTACGGGGTACTAAGTGTAGAATAATGAGGAAAAGAATGATTTCCAACAAGCGTAGAATCAGGCCGCGGCAAAACAAACCTGACAAAAGTGAAGGGGGTCTGAATACTTTCTGAATGCACTGTAAGTGCTCTAAAACAGGGGTTTTCAACTTTATTCAAGCTGCGGACCCCAAAACATCTCATTGCTATAGGGCGGACCCCCATTCTCACGAATTCAACGGATTACTAATTGACAACTCATGGACATTACTTTCTCCAAATTTTTCTTGCCCTGTCTGCGGACCCCAGGTTGAAAACGTCTGCTCTAAAAGAGGGGCTGGGCTGGGGAAATGAGGATCAAATCAAAATAGCAAGCCACCACTGCAACGAGGGCAGAGGTTCCTGAATTTATAGCTCAGATTCTTAGCTGTTGTCACCCAGGATCATGACACTATTTCTTAACAGGATGAGCTTCATAGTTAAGTTGAGCGATTGTATTTGAAGACTGTCCAACAACTGCAACTAAATAACTCTAAATATGGCACGGGCAACTGCTATATCCTGAGAATCTGACACACCCATGCCTTTATCGAACTGGCGTTTCATCACTTAATAGGGAAACAGGGAAAGTGTTGGGACAGAACATATTTACAATCGTATGGAAAAGTAAGTACACCCAATTTTGCATGTTAAAAGACTTTTTTTCAATGCATTTCAACCGAGAAATATTTTTATCTTCATCTCAACAGTACTGATTGATTTGCACTTTGCAGTTCACGGCGTAATTTAAATAAACATCACTGCACAATTTTCCTCACAGAAGGAAACAGCATATCTGGTTTTGATTTGTTTTTAATTTAGTCATAAGGCTTATGTGGCTGCCCATCTTAAGCTACTCTAGGTGGCTTGCAACAATTTTTGCTGAAGAAATGATGCAAACTAATGGGGACGCTGCAAAGGTATTTTGAAGAATCTGAAAATGCAGGTAGCCCTCGACTTACAACGGTTCATTTAGCGACTGTTTGAAGTTACAACAGCATTGAAAAAAAGCGACTTACAACCGTTCTTCGCAGTTATTGCAGTACCCTCAACATTCAGACACTGAGCAGTTGGTTCATATTTATGACCGTTGCCGTGTCCTGGCGCCACGTGATCATCTTGTGTGACCTTCTGATAAGCAAAGTCAATGGGAAAGCGAGTTCCACTTAACAACTGTGGTACTAACTTAATAAGTGTAGGGATTCATTTAACAAACTATCACAAGAAAGGTCGTAAAGGGAGGTAAAATTCACTTAACAAATGGAAATGAAAATTTTGGACCCAATTGTGGTCGTAAGTCGAGGACTACCTGTATACAGATACACTTAAAATAAGTTTGTTCTACAATGCTAAAAAAAAACCAAAATCAAAGTATATCTAAAATGATGCCAATCAATCCTATACCCAGGTATATAATTATTATTTAGTATTTATTAGATTTTTATCCTGTCTTTATTACTCTACAAGTAACTCAAGACAGCAAACTTACAGAATACTCCTTCCTCCTCCTATTTCCTCCACAACCATCACCCTGTGAGGTGAGCTGGGCTGAGAGACAGTAAATGGCCCAAGGTCACCAAGGTGGCTATCATGCCTAATGCAGGATAAGAACTATGGCTCTCCTGTTTCATAATTATGAATTCATAATTGCAATTATGGAACCTACAAACACACAAATGCACACTGCAAATTCCATAAACCATATAACTCTTACAATAAAATATACTAACATACAGTATTATAGTCAGAATACCTGGCTACGGAAACAGAAACCAGTCAGCCCCTGCTCAGTTTTTTGCCTTGGAAGATGCCAGTAGCAGTTAATCTATTGTCAACACACACCCCGGTCCATGGACCGGCACTGGTCCACGGCCTGCCAGCAACCAGTCCGTACAAACAAGCCAGGATGCAGGCAGCACACAACACCAGGCCACCTCCAGTCCATGGAAAACCCTTTCTCCATGGAACCGATGCCCAAAATGTTGGGGGCCAGTGGTCTACATCACAGTCACTAAGCCCTGAAGCTCAACACAGACCAACAGATACTGGCTGTGAAGGCCTACACAGTATATTGTGCCTTTTCTGATGCAACTGAGAGGAGAGGACTTACCAGGGCATAAGGACATGTGGCAGGTTTTACTATGGGAGAATATGAATAAAGTGAACTCTGCCATATATATAGTTCTACTCAGACATAATCAGAAGAAGAGGTGTAGAATCATCGGTGATTAGCCCAACCAGAGAGGCCCATCAGACGGCAAATGTAGCATGTCTACCGAATAACATCTATATAAGGACAGTTGCTTAAAGAAACAGCTTTGAATCATTTCTCAATGGCTCTGTATTCTCAACTTGGCATCACGAGTGTGAGATGAGTTGAGAAGGTTTAAGAGTTGCTTGCCCTAGAATGACATCATTCCTCTATTAAATCTTTAATTCAGATTGTGAATCTAAACAAGCATCTGTGCCCGGGAGCATGCTGATTCTACAGCTGAGGCTTGATTTACCTGTGGATTGGCAGCCATGATGGTATAATTCCCATCATCATCCAGGGTGGAGGCAGTGGTATGGAGAGAGCAGGTCCCATCAGGTTCTCTTTGCATCCTGTAATGCTCATTCCTCTTAGAGATTTGCTTTCCGTCTTTGAACCAATAGATCTATAGTCAGAGAAATCAAACCGAAAACATAAACAATGAGAGGGAAACATAGTAGTAATTTATAATCTGTGAATGAAGAATGAATCCGAGAAAAAAGTATAAATAAAAAGGATCTAAGAATAAATGTCTGCCTTTTCTTCTGTTATAAAGGTAAAGGTTCTCCCTGCACATGTGTGCTAGTCGTAGTCGACTCTAGGGGCGGTGCTCATCTCCGTTTCTAAGCCAAAGAGCCAGCGCTGTCCAAAGATGTCCCTGTGGTCATGTGGCCGGCATGACTGAATGCCTAAGGCGCATCGAGCGCTGCTCCCTTCCCACCGAAGCGGTCCCTGTTTTTCTACTTGCATTTATACATGCTTTCGAACTGCTAGGTTGGCAGGAGTCGGAGTGAGTCACGGGAGCTCACTCCGTTATGCGGCGCTAGGGATTCGAACTGCCGAACTTCCTTTTTTTTTGCCAATTTTTAACAAACATGACAGGGTAAATTCATACAGTCAAACAATGAAGTTCTTACATTGTCATTTTTATATAATCATTATTTATGATATTATTTTTTCACGTCTTGGTTTCTTTTCTTTCTTCACCTTGTCTTCCTTCTTTACTTTATTCTCTTGGTCTTCTTCCTTCTTCCTTCTTCTCCCTTTTCCCTTTTTCCTTTCTTACTTTATCATTCTTATTTCTACCACCAGTCAGTTCTTTTCAGTTTAATTTTACATAAATACGCCGACCTTCCAATCGACAAGCTGAGTGTCTTTATCCGTTAAGCCACCACGTCCCTTTCCTTCCCTTATAGACGGGGACAAATACTTGAAAAATAAACAGCTATTTCACTTCTTTGGCTTAACAGCAAGTAGTGCATGTATTTGTATTTAAAGCAAAATCTCTGATTGAGATGGTATAAGGTGGTGGAGAAATTACGGTAGTTCTCCAGTTGCTGTTACATTACAATTTCCACTTTCCCTCATTATTGCCCAAAAAGTAAGCATTGATAATTTTTCTACGTATCTTTTTTCTCGTAATGTTACACTGCTAGTCATGACAGCAATATAATGTCCAACTAAGCTCCCTGGGTTCAATCAGAAACCATAACAAACGGTCGATAAAATATTTAGGTTTGAACAATTAATGAAAGTTTTTTCATTAGCCTACTCTGCCATGTTTTCTTTACCAGATATTGTCACCCAAGTTTTAAGAGTAACAACTACATGTTGAATTTATTAATGCTGTTTAGAACTACTGGAATCATAATTAAATTCAATGATCATGCTGAAAAACCAATTTCAATTTTACAACATAGCAAGGGATTATTTCTTTCCCCCCAAAAAAATTGATAGTATGATAATATTTTTATTTGGACCAAGCGAAATAACACAAAAAATGTAAAAGCTTTTGAACTATACAGAACTTTTCATTACCCCATACCTATGCAAACCACAAAGTGTTCATCAGTTTTAATCTGAACATGTGGTCTTAATTTTTTAGTCTGCATGCTTCTCCTTCCTGCATTCAGTAGAACGTATCTGATGGACAATTTTGGAGTACGCCCTCCCAAATGTGCATTCTCTTGTGCATCGTTTTCACTGAGTCTTGTAAAAGTATTAAAAACTGTGAATGTTAATTTATTTATTTTTTACTTCTTTCTAATGTGTACTAAGTTACTACACCAATTCTTACTAGTTCATCAAAAATAGTTAGCTTGCTATTTTGGAATGTGATGCTGTATACAAAAACAACAGCAGTAGTACCATGTACACTTAGTTCTCTTCTATTGCTAAGCGAAACAGGTACTGAGGGAGTTTTGCCTCATTTTATGACCTTTCTTGCTATAGGCTTTTAAGTGAATCACGGCAGCTAAGGTAATAACATGCTTATTAAGTGAATCTGGGTTCCCCATTGATTTTGCTAGTCAGAAGGTCGCAAATGGTGATTAAATGACCTCGGGACAGTGCAATCATCACGAGTCACTTGCCAAGCATC
>JANHFO010001319.1:217737-229087 GCA_032468095.1 Pareas carinatus | reverse complement strand
GTAATCAGAAAACATTTGCTTTAGCCTTCAACCTGGGGTAGATAAAATGTAAATAGAATGATTTCTGAAACATGCATGTCAATAATAATGATCTACTTAATAATGATTAAGCAGATTATCTTACGGAAATGAAGTTTATTACAATAACTTTCTTAATTTTCTTTTATATGGGCATTTTTTTGTCTAAAGCCATTGCATGTCAGGAGTAAGAAGTTTTGTACAATAGGTAAAATTTATACTTAGAGAAGATTTATTAATATCTAAAAATGTAACCTATTATAGTCAGAACCACTAAATTTAGATTTTACCTAAAGTTAGTGTTTAAGGAACTGCCATATATAATCTTTCAAATAGCCAGAATGATATCTGAAGGAATTTTCTTAATCATTTTTGTGATGGTTAGAGAAACAACTGGTCCCATATATTTTATCTTTGAAGCAATGAAACAATGAAAATATCATTTGTATTAAATTGACAATCAAGAAAATAATTCTGCCTTTTCCAAAATAAGTTTGAGCTGAGTTCTCAAGATCTAATCTAAGTTTAGAGGGTTGGGGATATACAACTATAGAATTTTGGCTTTCTTTCCTTTTCTTTTCCAATTACCAACACAGAACTTTAGAAATATCCTTTCCCTAGGAAGGGACACAGTGGCGTAGTGGTTAAGATGCTCCGCTTGGTGACTGGAAGGTTGGCAGTTCAAGATCCAAGTACCATGTGACAGAGTAAGCTTCCATTCTTGTCCCAGCTCCTGCCAACCTAGCCATTCGAAAGCATACAAATGCAAGTAGATAAATAAGTACCACTTTGGCGGGAAGGCAAACAGTCTTCTGTGTCTCTCAGTGTATAGTCATGCTATTCACATGACCATGGAAACATCCTTAGACAATGCTGATTTCCTCTGCTAGGAAGCAGAGATCAGCACTGCTCTTTAGAGTCAGACGCAATTGGTTAGGCGAAACTTTTACCTTTACCTTTTTTATATGGAGAGGCGGGAGAGAGAGAGATCCTTTTGCGCAGATCTGTGATTTCAAATAGAAAATAGAAGTATCCTCAACAAATTAGCCTTGTAAGGAAAATATTTTGGAGTTTAGCAGCTGTGAAATTCCATCTTGCAACCTTTGTAGAAGAAATTGTAGTTCTTTTAACCGCTTTGCATTGTTTCTTCTGTTGCCTTTACCCTTTGAAATATTCTTTCTTCCAGAGATAAGTTAAGCCCCCAATCGCCTGGTCTTTTGGAAGGGTCTGTAAAATCACTTGGGGCTGGAGAAAAGCACACAACCTTGAGGTTGTTTAACTTTAGTTGTTCTATCCTTGCTTTAATGGCATCCTTTTATTAAAGTTTATTTTTTTGGTTTTTATTTAATTTGGTCACTTTATGAGTGAGATGGACAATCTCTAAATTTGAAAAATAAAGCAGTCTAGAGGTCTTAAAATATATGCTCCTGCAGAGTATAATTTTTCAAGTTTTTGCTACAGCTGGACCAGTCTTTCACATTGTGATACCTATAATAGAAGTCATTTCGTCATGACTATAGGGATTCTAAATTGCTAGATACTATAGTGACTTTCAACCAAATGTGAGCCTTTCCCCATGTGAGATCATCTACATTTTTATAAAATGGAATTAACATTATATATGTATCTCTCCCCAGAAAACTTCTGAACAAAACTCTTCTGCCAAGTTTTGTTTAATGGGAAAAAAATCAAACACACAAAAAAATGAAAATGTAATATCTCACTGACATAAAAAGAGCTAAAACAGAAAAGTGGTTCATTGCTTAACTGGCAGAAAACAAAGTGAATGATAGCCTGAATATCTTTTGAAAGAATGGATTGGTGCGTGGAATATTAGGAAGGGTTTGAGAAAACAATATGAAGTAGGAACAAGTTGCAATTATATATATCTTTCAGAATTTAATATAAATTGAAAATGCGTTATCTTTTTCCAATTAGTTTTCTTTCCCATGTTCATTTAATGACTCATAGGGTTTTCTTGTTTTATTCTGCTTTTGTTTTTAAAGAATAAATGAGGGATTTAATAATATTATGTAAACTCATTTGTAAGAGATGCTTGAAAAATATAAACACTGTTTTTATCATTTATATATTGGTTTTCAGAGGCTTCATAGAACTTCTATATCAGTTTTAAAAAGCTGAAACCTGGTTCAAAATTTAAAAATAGGAATAATATATTATTCTTTGGTCCTCAGAGCCACTTGCAAAAGCATGAATGCACATGGTTTGATTAACATCACGTTAAGTAATAAACTATTCATTGTGCCTGTAGAATTTGTCAATGTTATATTTAAATGTATTTAAAAAAAAGAAAATATATTAATGACTGATTTTGTTTAATCTTTTTAATTGAAAAAGTCCAGTCTTGGCTATGCTAATTAAGCTATCAATTGTCCTAAAGTGCTTTTCAAAGGGCAACTGGACTTTATTTGTTTTTTCCTTGAAGACATTTTGCTTCTATCCAAGAAGCTTCTTCAGTTCTGACCGAATGATGGAGAATAGAAGGCTTTATACTCTTTGCAGTCATCTGATTGTTAGAACCCTGAAGGTCGGTTATTCGCACTCTGAAGATTTATCATTACAGATCTTCCCACTAATGTGTAATTGCTTTTAATATTCTTAGAGAATGTTTTAATTGTTGGTTTTATTGTATGGTACACAGAGTCACATTTATGAGATGGGCAACCATATACTTTTGATGAATAAATCATTAGGAAAAAATTATGTAGTGTCTTTGATAGCAATATTTTTAGCTTGAGATCAGGATAGGAAAGAAGTAATTGTACTGAAACAACAAACTTTAGAATCGTATACAATCATAGAAAGGAAATGCTCCAGGGAAGCTACAAATTTCAGCTTGGATGTGTAGTTTTTATTAGATATGGGAGAGGCATTAAAAATGAGAATGCTTTGGTGTTTACTCAACCTTCTGCTCTAAATGCACTTTTACAAGTATTAATACTGTTATTTTTTATTACAGATGAAATTTGCATTCTATTCAAGAGCTCTATTCAATGAATCATAAGATATTATTATTTCATTCCTGTGAAATATGGGCATTAAAATCTTGTAAGAATTGCGAAGCCTTTTTAGCTTTTTATTTAATATATTAAATTTGGGTAGACACTTGGCTACATGAGGACGAAAGTGTTGCTCAGATGGAAACAATAGATAGCTATATAAAAAAGGTCAAAACTTGTAACACTGAGCTGTGCATATTTTTTGTGTAGTATGTATGATTTTGGATTAGATAGATTCACATTTTCAATATATCTTTAATGGATCATTTGCACTACACTTCAAAATTCCAAGACTAAGCCTTCTATAACCTTGACTAGTTCACAAATAAAGGCCATGCTAATTTCTCTATGTAATTCTTTCCACAGTTTAGAATAAATCAGACAGCATGATGTAACTTGTACTAGCTAATGGGAATTTCTGCAATTCAAATTCTATTTGCTACAGTGATCACGTAACTGACAGGGACCACCATAGATTTGGTTCATTTAACGTGTCTGTTTTTTTCTATGCAAAGCTAGTGAAGATTTCTGATAATAATATTTGGAACAACTGGCAACACCTAGAATGCTATAGCCTTCCCATCCTTAAAACAGCCTGGCTTGGAGGCTTACATCGAACACATATTTATTTCTGCTGCCAATAAGGAAATTTCCTTCTACCTAAAAAGAAAATCTTGATTGGTAGTATGTTTAAAGCAGTTCCTGTGAAATGAGAGATAAAAACAAGGAATTGAGTAAATGAAAGAATTTGAAATGTAATCAGTTGAATGATGAAAAATAAACATTTAGTCTTACATTAAATAAATTTAACAACAATATTCAAATATCTATATTGTTCTTCATAATTTATAAGAACATGAGAACAAATAGTGCAATTGCTGCATAGACTGACTTTAACAGTTTACGAAGCTTAGAGATTTGCTCAATAAATCCATATTTAACAACAATCTGTAAAAACGGAAGAGTAGAAAATGCATTATTTTTCCTTCTCATTCCATCTAGAAGTTTTTAAGAGTCAACCAAGAAAATTTCAGTTCCTAAACTCAATCATGGTTTTCTGTCAGATGTTACCTGATGTTTTTTTTTGCTCTTTTTCAGTTACTACACTATATTCCTAAAAGTATTGGGACATCCCTCTAAATCATTGGATTCAGGTGTTCCAAGTACCTCCATGACCATTGGAGGTGTAAAAAAATGAAGCACCTAAGCATACAGGCTGCGTCTATAAACATTTGTGAAAGAATGGTTCTCCCTCAAGCATGGTACCATGAATTCAAGCATGGTACTGTGATAGGTGCAATAATTAGGCATGCCAGGTAAAAATCACAGAGTGGGACTAATGTATGCTGAAGCGCACAGCGCACAGCGCACAGAAGCCACCAACTGTCTGTAGGGGCAATAGCTATAGACCTCCAAATGTCGTCTGGCCTTCAGGTTAGCACAAGAACAGTATGTAGAGAACTGCATTGAATGGATTTCCATGACTGAGAATCTGCATCCAAGTTGTACATCACCAAGTGCAATGCAGTGGGGATGTGTTCTCTGGAGTAATAATCAGACTTCTCTGGCAATCCAATGGATGCATCTGGGTTTGCCAGGAGAACTTTACTTGCCTGACTGCATTGTGCCAAGTGTGAAGTTTGGTGGAGGGGAGATTATCGTGTTGAGTTGTTTTTCAGGGGTTGGTCTTGGCCTCTTAGTTCGAGTGAAAGACACTGTTAAAGCTTCAGCATACCAAGACATTTTGGAAAATTTCATGCCATCCCCAAACTCTTCCCCCAAAGTTGAGAGCATGAAATTGTCCAAAATGTCTTGCTATGCTGAAAAATTAACAGTTCCTTTCACTGGAACTACATTTTAAAGCAAGCTGCAACATACAATATTTGGTTGTTATAATTTAATATTGCGAGTTGGAGTGTAACATGTAAAGGGTGCCCAGAATTATAAGTTTTATGATTATGCTATTCCATTGTGTCTGATTGTAAAGGGGTATGGGTCAACTCCTTCCACATTTATTATCTTGTATGGCTTCTTTCAGTTTTATGCTTTGGTTTGTGTTAACTTTGATGGCTGTCTAGCCCCTGTGTTTTTGACCACTTGTTCCTGTTACCACTGACCATTCAAAGCATAACCTGGAAGTGAGTTTGAAATCCACATTTTGATGGTTCCAATTAGTAGAAATAGAAATTCTATAATTGAATAGTTTTCTTCCTTTGACCAAATTCTTTGCTTTCTATTGCCTTAAAGTATTCTGTCAGCTCCAAATCCTGGTTTTCTAAGAAAGGGAGCTGAGCCCTATAGCACATTTTTTGGTAAATTCCCCGGAGCAATAACAAATAGAATGACTCCTCTTATTTTGGAAAACAGTTGATCAGGCATGAAATTAAAATATGTATTTTCACTAAATTCAGTAGGTAATCCGTGAATTTTTGGCAGTGTGTTTTGAGTTAAAAACATGGGAGTCTATAATGGATGTTAGTATCCTCTCCAAGGCTTAAAACATCTCTTTCCATTTTGAATTCATCAAATAATGAGGGGGAAATGACCATGACAATAGTTGCACTCCTACCTCGAGTTTGAAATAAGATAAAGGTTTTGGACTGCAAAACAATTGATTGCTTCAATCGTCCTATTCTTTGACCATCATAGTAAATGGTCAAAGCTATCATTCTATAAACCCTGAAGGAAAGTAGAGGTTTTCAATAGATCATAAAATAATATGACCCTTTATGATATAGCAGTTTCATATAAACTCTACGCTTCACTTCAGGAATAAATATCTGGAAGATACTAGTAATATCAGAGAATTCAAAGATTCAGTTACTCCAAACTTAAAAATGGTCCTATTTCCTGGAAGCAGATCAATTGGATCAAACATTTAAAATTCTTGACATACCTGTTGGATAAAAGATTTTCAAGTAACCAAATATGAGTCATGATTTCTGAACCTTTAAAGATGTTGTGGGGAATGGGCTGGTGAAGGTTAATTGATGAACCAAGAGTAAGTGAGAACAATATTTTCAGGAGGTTAATCTTTTACTACAAGAAAGGGATATTAGTTATTTGGCAATCATTTTCAGTCAAAGTTGAAGAGCTGGCTTTCCCCTCAGTGCATTAGATAATCAACATTCAATTACTTAAGAGCTTTGATTAGCTGATTAAACATCTCCTTACTGCATATGGATGAGGATCCTAAAACAAACATTTCCAGATTAGTGGGTTTGTTTCTTTTAAATTACTTGTCCAGCATGTTTTAAGGGTTTACAGTTCATCAATATTCATAGATACTTTATTTTGAGTTTACATCAATTTGCTTATACTTAGCCCTGTTTGTGTATGCATTAGTGAAGCACATTTGATATTTCTTTACTATTTTCCGTTATTCAGCCTGCATACATTGTATTTTTCTGCATATTTGTCCCAAAGTAATAATTAAGTCACTGCCAAAATTCTTCTCTAAGATTTTGATCCAGATAATTATAATCTCTTTAGCTATTTGTTAATCTGAATTAGAGAGACCCTGTTCAGATGCAGTAGCAAACCATGATTTGCATATAAATGAATCACAGGTTTGACCTTCCATTCTGCTCTTCTATGCTTAGCGTGATAACCAATATACAGAATTGTGGTTTAAAGCTTCCCTCTGTCAAATCAGAACATGTTTCATGTAAGATCTCTTTTCTTTCTCTGAACCAGCTTCCTCACTGCAATGCTTATTTATACCATTATTAATAATGCATTGTGGGAAATGGTATATTTGAACTATTTTGTATTTCAGTGTATCTTTTATATATATATAACAAAGTTTTTATTTCACCCACTGAGAATTGCAATGTTTAAAAGAACTCTTTCATAATAATTTACGATTGATATGGAAGTTCACCACTCACTGGCTGTGCACACTTACAGTTTTCAATAAGCTTTACAATATCTTTAAACTCTTGGGTAATCAGAAAACTCACTCTATAGAGATAAGAGTTTCCCCTGACTATTGTTATTTGAAATTTTTGAAAAATTGAAAAATGTTTGAATCTTATGCATTATATTAAATAGGATTATACTTTCCCTCAATTTCTATACAAGTAGAGAAAATGCCTTTTGCCCTAAAAATTCCAAGCAGTTCTTACTAGTAGCATGACATTTTAAAGCTTTGTTTGTTGATTTGAAATATTTATATGGCTATCCCACTTGAGCAATCTGATTCTGCAAAGGTACAATCAACCAAAAATCAAAAAGCCCAGTCAAGAATACCAGCTAAACACACTTTTCTCTGCCTCGTTACTGTGCCTTAGATTAATCCCAAAGCAATCATAGTAATTCCAAGGGAGAAAAGGACAAATTTAATTGAAATTCTCATTCTAGGAAATGGTTTTGGAAAGGAAAGACACAGCTCTCTAGCACAGCACTGATCACCTGTTGGGACCAAAGGTGCATCTGATGGAAAGGAATAAGGCTGATTCCTGTGGTACAAAATACCACTTCTTCGCATCTCCTTCTGCATTGCAGAAGCATTTAAAATAAGGAAGCCAGCTATTTTTCTTCAGCTTTGTTACTGATACTGTCAGAGACAAACGGAACTGTTTCAAAAACTCATCTCTCATTTGAAATGGAATTTTTTTGAGCCTGGTACCTGTGGTGCTGAGAAAATATAAATAGATAGAGATACGGCCTAATAATGCATTGTCAACATCATGCTATTTTTATAAATGTCAGATGATAAATTATAATTCTGTACAGCATGCTAAAGTTGAACCCATGAAATAATTTGTCGGTAAGCTTTGTATATTGACAAGGGAAATACTGTATTAACATTCCTATTAAAAGAAATTGAAATAATGTTGTACTCCAGCAAGAAAATGTGTTCATTCAGAAAGGGTTCCATACAGCAAGAATCCTTCAAAATTTTTGGTTTGGTCTGTATTGAAGTGAGTACAATTTATTTTCATGTGAACACAATGTTTATGTGTATAGTCAAGAAAATCTTAATGCTCTTTAGAGTGGAAATATATGTTCTCAATTTTTATTGCTAAAGAATTGTTAAAAATCTGTTCTTTTGGTGCTGTGTAGGGAAACTGATGACTCACCCTTTATATTGTATATTGTATGTGCATGCACATACATGTGGGAAAGGCCAGGCACAATTTATGAAGCAGCCCATATGAACTAGAATAAGATTCAGAGAGATTGGTTCAAAGAGAAGAGACTGAATAATTCAAAGACAAGAATTTTATATGCACTCCCTGAACATTTGGAAGTGTCAGCTCTAATGATTAATAGCATAATAAACTATGCTAATTAAATTTCCTTAAAGGACTCTAAAGAACTAGTCATGCAGTAGTACAAAAATGTGATCTTTAGGCCATGTGAAATAGGGTAGGAAATGATATTTCCTTGGTTCCCCACAGTCTACTCCATCTACTTTCTGATTGACCTGATCCACTGCTTGTCTTCTCTCTTTTTTCCATCTTTGTAACTTTTCAATTCATTGGTCTCATCTCTAGACTTGTAATTTCTGGATTTTTATCTCTATTTTGTTTGTAATGCATTCTTAACAGAATAACAGAGTTGGAAGGGACCTTGGAGGTCTTCTAATCCAACCCCTTGCTCAAGCAAGAAACCATATATCATTTCAGGCAAATGACTGTCCAGTCTCTTCTTAAAAACTTCCAGTATTACAGTACCCACAACCTCTGGAGGCAGGTTGTTCCATTGATTCATTGTTCTAACCAACAGGAAATTTTTCCTTAGTTATAGGTTGCTTCTCTCCTTGATTAGTTTCAATCCGTTGCTTCTTGCCCTGCCTTCAGATGCTTTGGAGAATTGATTGACCTCCTCTTCTTTGTGCCAGCCCCTCAAATGCTGGAGAATGCTATCATGTAATCCCCAGTCCTTCTTTTCATTAGACATATCCAATTCCTGTAACTGTTCTTCATATGTTTTAGCCTCCAGTCCCCTGATCATCTTTGTTGCTCTTGTCTGCACTCTTTCTAGAGTCACTACATCTCAGCTGATTTTTCCTGCTTACTTCTCTAACCTCTCTAATGTCCTTTCTTCGTCTGCCTTCTGCAGTTGTATCTCTCTATTCATCTACTGTGCTATTCATCTACTCCATGCTTTCCTAACTGTGTTCTAACTTTCTTCTTCATGCCTCCCAATGCCTTCCAGCTATTTTGCAATGTTTCTAAGGCATCACGCTGCCATTCATTTTAGTTCCTATTTAAAATTATTCACAGCATTACCTGCCAACACTTTTCATAGCACCTCATTATTGACTGTCTCTTGGCACTTCAGGTTCCTACAAATTGCAGGTTGCAATCAAACGAAGGTTAGTAAAAAGTGTCTCCATGACTCGTACTTCTTATTAATAGTCTAAATTTGGGAATAAGTTAATATAAAAGGAATGATCATTAGGATTCATGTTAAGGAGGGAGAAGTCTTGTTTCATCATAATCATTAAAGTGACTCTCATGAAGAGTCATTTTCCTTTTTTTCCATTAAGTTTCAGTAAATCAAAAAAATTATGCACAGTATTTATTTTTAATTTAGAATTTTTTTGCAGTCTCTTCTAATTTTGGGCAGAGGTCCACTTTGGGGGTTCTTGACTGGTGAATTAAATTAAGTGTAGACCTCAATGATACTGTTTCCCTTAAAGAGGGAAGAGATCAGACTTCAATACACATATTTTTGCTCTTTGGAATACATTCTTTTGAGATCTGGTAGCCTCCTATATTTAAACCTTCTAGAAAGCTGTGAAATGCTGACCCCCCCCCATCCACACACATTGTGATAGGGCAAAGCTAGAAGCTAATGTTATGGGTTGCATGATGCCAGGTTTTTCCTTTTTTTGTTTTCATTGGAATTTTTTGCTTTTTATTTGTTTATTGATTGGGGTGAGAGAATATGATATGGCTTTTATTTTATGGTTGTGAATCACGCAGCAGCCTAGTTTTAATTAAGACGGGTGACTATACACAAATTTTTAAATAAATACCTTTTTAGAAATTGAGGTAAGAAAGTTCTTTGTCCCTAACAAGGAACAGGTACACTATCACATGTTATTTACTCATCACCCAATTATTTACCTATGGGTTTTACAAGGAATATGAAAAAAGGGGCAGTTTTGTTTCTTGGTTTTAGTCAATTATTTTTGAAAGCTTATTTATTTTATTATTTATTTATTTTATTTTTCAAACTTTTACACCGCCCTTCTCCCGGAGGACTCAGGGCGGTGTACAGCCAAAAATAAAAACACAAAACATACCATAAATTAAAAACAATTTAAAAGAATTAGATATACTGGCCAAACTAAAAAAATTATATATAAAAATTGAAATTTAAAACTGAATTAAAATGTAAAAGAGGGATCAGGACAGCCCGGCTTGGGTAAATAAAAATGTCTTTAGAGCCCGAAGGAAGACCAGGAGATCCGTGATGGTCCGTATTTCCGCGGGAAGTTCATTCCACAGGGCTGGAGCTGCCACAGAGAAGGCTCTCACCCTGGGGGTCGCCAGCCGGCATTGTGTGGCCGACGGCACCCTGATGAGGCTCTCTCTTATGCCATGAATGAAATATATATTAGGTCAGTATGTTATGTACTGCATGTTTATAACTGCATGCATATGATTAAATATGCAACAATAAAGCAAACACTAGTTAATAACTAAATAAAAATGTTTTGCCTTTTGGTGAAAGGATAGCAAAGCGTAACAAAGTTTAACAAAAATGTATTTAATCAACCCAAAAATTCTAAAGTATTTCATTAAAACCAATTATGTATGAATGAGATTAGGAAAAAAAATCACAAAAGGAGTTACCTCTGCTACTATTCCTATTGCCATGGAAAGATATGGTCCTAATCAAAATCAAGGGCAGAGCTATTTTACATATTTATTTTTATCTTGCTTTTATTATTTTTAATAAATACTCAAGTTAGTGAACATAACCATCACACCTTCTTCCTCCTATTTTCTCCACAATTGCAATTCTGTGAGATGGGTTGGGCTGAGACAGAGTGATGGACCCAAAGTCACCCAGCTGACTTTCATGGCTAAGACAGGACTTGAACTCACAGTCTCCTTCTTTCTAGACTGGTACCTTAAGCACAACACCAAACTGACTCCCAGAGCTATATCGAAGGGAAAAATCAGAAAGAAATGGAGGTAGTATTCATTCAAAACAAAGAAAGGGATATATATGAGTCTGCAAGTGAGATGTGTGTGTGTGTGTGTGTGTGTGTGTGGATGGATGGATGGATGGATGGATGGATGGATGGATAGATAGATAGATAGATAGATAGATAGATAGATAGATAG
>JANHFO010001319.1:197297-211637 GCA_032468095.1 Pareas carinatus | reverse complement strand
TATATGCCTGTAAGCCGCCCTGGGTCCTTCGGGAGAAGGGTGGGATATAAATAAAATTATTATTATTATTATTATTATTATAACCCATCCCATACCATTTGAATTCTCCTTATCAAACTATTTATCCATAGCACTTCTCTTTTATATAGAGAAAGTCTATGAGTAAACTTGTCTTTTAAAATTCCTGAAGAAAAATACAAGTTCCATGTAAACTTTCCATAAGCCCATGCAAAAAAAATCTTAGGTTTGTTTTCTAATATCTGTAATCAGAAAGAACATGTAGCAAAACAATAGTGGCATGTAACAAATAATAGAATGATACCACACAAGAAACTTTTTAATTAGCATATTTGTAATGTATTATTTCAACTTATCACTATCTAACAATGGGACCCAATGTTGATAGGTATAAAACAGATGGCCAGATTCAGTCTTAGGCAGGTTTTTTTAAGTTCATACATATGAAGTTGACCTTAGCTATCCATTTTGCATGCATTTTTGAATATTACAACTAATAACAGTAACCTTATTCACGAGGGAAGAAAACCATCTTACTAATGTTATCTAGACTGCAAGGTATGTGGAATTTCTATTCATTTCTCATCCCTCCTGCAAAAGTAGTGCTGCTAACCAATCTGTAATTGGATTCACTTCATGGTAGCAAAGATAGAATGGAATTGTTGTTAGTGTTTACTGTTGACTTATCAACTAATGCATATTAATATGAAACCTGGCTGAACTCATTCTGATTTTCTTCTCCTCTAGGCTTTATTTTATTATCAGTAAGTTTCATGGAAATTCCTTTAGTAAATATTTGCCCAATGATACCTCATATTTTCAACTCCCATTCTGTCAATAATAGTTTCAGAATGTGTTAAACTGAGGATGCCAATATCCAGTTTCTGATAGGATTACCTACTTTTCTATTATTCATGAATAACTTGATGCAGCAAGAAAACCTTGACTACTGTTAATGTGATCCAATTAAGATAACTTCATGTTATAGTATCAAACATCCATATTTATCTGTAGCTAAAGATAGTTAGGACCTACCTTCCCTGATAAAATATATTGTTTAGAATAAGATTTATCATTCATCTCTATTTCTTAAGCAAAGAACCAGCGTTGTCTGGAGATGTTTCCACAGTCATGTGGCTGGCATGACATCACACCCCAGCTCAAAGCATACAGTATAAGAGGGAACGGGTTACCTTCCCACATGCTTATGTTTGGTACCTATTCATCTATTTGCATTTGCATGCTTTCCAACTACTAGATTGGCAGGAATTGGGACATGTGACGAGAGCTGTCTCTGTCTCACAGCATTTGTGTCTTGAACTGCCACCTGTGGACCTTTAACGGTCTAAGACTCAGCATTCTAACCAATGAACCATCTCATCTCTTCACTTTAAAAGTCAAAGATATTTTATCTAATTATACTACTGAAAGTTCCATTAGTAGCTGCAAACTGCTTGAAAAAAAACAAATTCTGAAAAGATTTTTACCATGTAAGAGCACAGGTGTTTCAGCTTCTTAGATTTGCCTTTTAGATTTCATTAAATTGGAAGGCATTCAATCTTTAACTACTTCAGGTTATATAACAAGTTTTATTCATTGTATATAATTTCTGAAATAGATTTTATAAATTTAATAACCTTATCAATATTAAAAGCTGCATAACTTTGCTGTACTACTAAATGTGAAGGATAATTAGCATTAGAGACAATCGTTCTTATTCTTTATGATACAACAGATTGCAGAAAAGAATGATATAAATCCTAAATCCCACAAGAATTGGGGAAGGGGTAAATCGTGAAGCCACCCTTTATATGGTTTTTCAAATTTGTTAAATAAAACATGCCACTTTTGTCCTGGTACAGAAAAGGCTTATTGAAATTAGAAAAATTAAATTGAGAAGTTTGATGTCTGTATTTCCATTTTCTAAGATGCAGTAACTTTTCTTTACCTGCAATTATGTGGCATCTGGCCAGGATTTCTATATTTTCCAGTTTTCCAGCTTAATCAATGACCATTTTGCTACCTTCTATCACACCATGTAATAGAAGACTTGCACCCTTGTTCATCCTGATGAATGAGTAAAATCTACTTGGAAAAGGTGATCTCTTATGAATATAAGTCCCAAACAAGTAGAAATTTTGAATGGTGATCAGCACCCTGATTTGATGTAGAAATACATCAGTAACCAATGCAGCTCTCACACCAGTAAGGGAAGACGGTAGTACTGAAAAGTAGCCATATGGCCAACTGAATTTTGAACAAATTACATTTCCTGTACAGTCTTAAAGTAGAGTGGCTTATAGAGTAAATTACAACAATCCATAAATAGTTGCATAATTTCATACTGCACAACTCACTGTGCTGTTTATAAAGATACAAAGGAATTCCATTCTTCAAATTTTAATAAATTTCTGGAAAAAATAAACAATTTGTCTTCCTTGTCTACATATCTGAAAATGTTATATCTCAAAGTAGAAATATAATGGCTGGGTTTATAAATAACTCCATAGTTGACTAAAAATAACATTGGAAAACTCAATATATTGTGGTAACCTAGCCATTCTTTTGTTAAATTGTTTAACTAAGACTAGGGTGATTGATTAGGCAGAGCACATTATGCGAATACAACTGTGCAATCTCAACAGTCTCAATCAACTTTTCAGCATCAGTTGATGTAAATGAGAATCAAGATGCTCTACCGGTTTGAAATCCAATTAATAAAGTATGATGCAACAATAAAAATAAATTAAATTGTCTTTACCATCCCTAACAAAAATAATGGATAGTTGAAATTAATCCTTTATATTTTTCACCTTTTTAATATAACTTATAACTTATCACATTGCAAATAACAATTAGTATTTAATTCATAGTTTCCTTCTTTTTTATAATATCTCAAATGCAAAAACCAAAGGACCAAAAATAATGCCATATTATTAGAAGTAGATGTTCAAGAGGAACTGAATGTACTTATTGAACAGTTTCAGTGAGAGTTGAAAATGATCTGTACTTTATCCAGTCTGAAACTGAGCTGTTGGAAGAATAGAGTCCAATTTATATTAATAAAGAAAATCATCCTTTATAAAGTGCATCAAGAAATTATTCAGTATAGAATTCACTGTGGGCAGGAGTATCATTTGAGAGCTGTCAAAATAGTTGTGTCTCTTCTCATAAATAGAAAGTTGGGAAGGACAAAAAACTTTGAATCTATAAGGTTGGTTATTTTTGTCACCAGCATTAACTATATGACATCTATCCTTAAATTGTCCAAATATAGTCTGGTAGCACTTATTGGAATCATGCTATAAAAGAGTCCCTACTGATTCTCAAACCAAAAGTAATACCCAGATAGAAATCATTGCAATGATGAACTACCATCATGAATATCTGAACTGTTTAATTAATTTATTTATTTATCACAATTTTTATACCGCCCTTCTCCCTGAAGGGACCCAGGGTGGTGCACAAGCAGATTAAAAGATAACAAACGTACAACACATATAAAATTACTAAAAAATATATACAACAGTGGCTGAATTTAAAATCATAACTTAAAACCAATTTATAACAAATATATGATTTAAAAAGATAAAATTATAAAATTAAGGTAAAATTAATAATGGTTTGTAAGCAGAAGGAAGGTGCGGTTAGGCCAGACCGGCCTGGGTAAATAAGTGTGTTTTTATGACATGGCTGAAGGCACGGAGGTCTGAGATAAGGCGAATAGTTCCAGAGAGTGGAAGCCAACACAGAGAAGGCTCTCCCCCTGGGGGTCACCCGCCGACATTGCTGATGGCACCCTGCGGAGGCCCTCCCTGTGGGAGCGAACGGGTCGGTGGGAGGTATTTGACGGCAGAATGCGGTCCTGTAGATAGCTGGGTCCTATGTCATGAAGCACTTTAAAGGTTATTACAAGAACCTTGAAGTGCACTCGAAAGCCCACCGGCAACCAGTGCAGCTTGCGCAGGAGGAGGGCCACATGGACCCTACCACTGGCCCCCATCACCCCCCATGTGGCTGCATTCTGTACCAGTTGGAGCTTCTGGACGCAACTCAAGGGGAGCCCTATGTAGAGAGCATTACAGTAGTACAGTCAGGTTGTGATGAATGCCTAAGTGACCGTCTGCATGGCGTCGTGATCTAGAAATGGGGGCAACTGGCGTACCAGGCGAATCTGGTCAAAAGCCCCCTTGATGACGGCCACATGATCTACCAAGGACAGCCATGCATCCAGGAGGACCCCCAAGTTGCGAACCCTTTCCGTGGGGTCCAGGGTCTCGCCCCCAATAGCCAGCGATGGAATAAGCTGGCTATATCGTGGCACCTGCAGCCACAGTCACTCAGTCTTGGAGGGATTAAGTCTCAGTGTGTTGCACCCCATTCAGATCCACATGGCCTCTAGGCATTGGGACATCACCTCGATGGCATCGTTGGGGTGGCCTGGGGTGGAGATGTACAGCTGAGTATCATCAGCATACTGATGGTAATCCACCCCAAAGTCACAGGTGATATCACCCAGCGGCTTCATATAAATGTTGAACAGGAGAGCCGAGAGGACCAACCCCTGCGGCACTTCACACATGAGATGTCACGGTGTCAACCTCTGCCCTCCTGCCAACATTGTCCTCCTGCCAACACTCTGCCCTCCTGCCAACACTGTGACCAGTCAGACAGGTAGGAGGACAACTACCGCAAAACAATGCCTCCCACTCCCAACACCCCCAACTGGCGCAGCATGATACCATGGTCGGTGGTACCAAAAGCCGCTGAGATGTCTAATAGGACCAGGATAGAGGAACAACCCCTATCCCGGGCCCTCTAGAGATCATCCACCAATGCGACCAGTGCCATCTCCATGCTGTATCCAGGCCTGAAGCCGGACTGAAGCGGATCTAGATAGACAGTTTCATCCAGGTGTTGGGGGAACTGTCAGGCAACCACTCTCTCTACAACCTTCGCCACAAGGAGACGGGACAATAATTATTTAAAGCAGCCTCTTTCAAGACAGCCGGGATGCCGCCCTCCTCCAAAGAAGCATTCACAATGCCCTGGAGCCAGCCTTGTGTCACCTCCCGAGAGGCCAGCACCAACCAGGATGGGCATGGGTCCAGTAAACATGTGGTTGCCTTAAGTCTCCCCAGGATCCTGTCCATGTTCTCAGGGGCAACAGCATCAAACTCATCCCAGATAATATTCTCAAGACCAGCATCCGTCATTCCTCCTGGGCTAACCCATTTGGAGTTCAGACCGTCTCGGATCTGCATGATTTTCTCCCGGAAATAACCTCTCAACTCCTCTACCGAACTCTGCAAGGGGTCATCCTGCCCCTCCAAATGAAGAAGAGAGCGGGCCACCTCAAACAGGGCGGCGAGGCGGTTATCCATGGACGCAATCAGAGCGGAGAAGTAATTCTTCTTAGCCATCCTGATTGCGCCCAAGTAAAGGTCCCAAGAGAAGAACGATCAGAAACTGAGCGGCTGGATCTCCAGCTGCTCTCTAGGCATCTTTTCCGGAGTTTCACCTCCCCCAGCTCCTCGGAAAACCAGGGAGCCGGGGTGAGTCAACACTGAATCAGAGGCCGCACAGGCACAATCTGATCAAGGGCAATGCCAGGCACCCTATTCCAGATGGCTGCGAGCTCCTCGGCTGTGCCGTGGGTCCAGGCTTCGGGAAATGGCCTCAGCTCCGTCTGGAACTGCTCTGGGTCCATCGGGCACCTGAGGCAAAACCATTTAGTCTGTTCCACCTCCCTGTGGCAGGGTGTGGTGATGGGGAAGTCCAAATGAAGGAGACAATAGTTCGACCATGACAGCGGCTCCACAACTATCTCCCCTAAATTTTGACAATCTAAAAAATATATACAACAGTCCAGCATGTGTCCCCCTGAGTGCGTGGGTCCCTGAATTAGTTGAGTCAGGTCCATGGCTGTCATGGTGGCTATGAACTCCGGAGCCACTTCCAATGCCTCCCCGGCAGATGGCAGTTTGAAATGCCCCATAACTATAAGTTTGGGAGTCTCAACTGTCACCTCGACAATGACATCGAGTAGCTTGGGCAGGGCTGCTATCATGTGGCAGGGAGCCAGGTACAAGATCAGCACACCCCTCTACCTCCCAGGGCCCCACTTCACCAGGAGGGAGTCAAAGCCGGCCACCTGAGGAACAGTGGCCTTCCTCTGTAAGAACTCCTCCTTAATTAAAATTGCCACAACCACTCCCCTCCCCTGATGAAAAACACAGAAACCTGATGGACACATCTAGACAAGAGGGACCCCCCCTCCTGGCCCAACCAGATCTCCATGATACTCGCCAGTCCACTCTCCCTTCCTGGACTAGATCACAAATGAGGGGGGCCTTATTAAACACGGACCTGGCATTGCACAACATCAAACTAAAGTCCAGGGCCTGAAAGCCTGTGCCACCCAGCTCACAGGAAGAGCATTGGGGGTCGACATGTGCCACTGCTAACGTATGTCGGGGACGCGCACCCTTTACCAGATTTGCCCCCCTGCTCCTGCTATATCTGCCCCTCCCACACACCACAGAAATGTTTTGAACTACACCCTCCTGGGCATCCCCTTCTCCGACCCCCATTGCCTCCCCGCCATGCCCTGGCCTCCATAGTGGCTTCCCACACCTTCCCGCTCCCTTAAAAACCCGCCCATCCAAACTCCTTTATACATTAATTAAAAAACTCTTTAAAAACCTCCTTAACTTGGAAACATTTTTGGACTTGGCCACATGCCACCTCTTGAGGTTCCAGGACCTGTCCTCGAGGTAGGCCTTGGACAATAGAATGGGCCAGGCCTGCGAGAGGAAGGACTCTCGCAGTGCCTTGAGGTAGGTGGGGAGTATGTGATAGTCATTTAAGATGGAGACCAGAGTTCTGGGGAAGCCCCCTTTTCAGGGAGGGCTGATGGAAGCTAGCATCCTTGGATGGGCCGTCGGCCATTAGGGGAGGTCAAGCAAAGTGCATGAAAAAATTGAGTTATGGTCCAGGCAAGAAGTCCAACCCTCAGAAATAAACCGGGGGGGGGAGCATGTCTTCCTCACCCCTGGCTAGCAGGCATCCTGCACATCCAGACAGACTCCACGTCTCCCAAACCAAGAGTAGAAAGAGTGGAAATATCTCTCTTTGCCCCAGGCCAAATATACCTGAGGCCCTCATTGCCAGTCTTCATCAACCGCCATTTCTGACGCTTCCGCCATCCCCATGAATTGGGGACCGGCCATGGGCATCTGCAGCCCCCTTCCTGACAGATGAAATGATAGAAATGAAAGGGGGGGAATCTTCTACTGGCGACCCAACCGTCCAGCACTGCCAGCAAAATGGCATCACAACGCTCTGCTGCTTCCGCCGGCAGCCCTGCCAGCCGGTGCCGCACACCAGACACCATTTTTGTTCTCCCTCTGCTGGCTGTCGGCTCCCCAGTCCGCGTCTGATCTGCCAGACTATTCATCCGTACGTCCGCTCTCCGGTGGCCTCCCAGCAATCCACGAGGCCTCCTCAGATTGCCCAGGGACCGACAAACGTCCATGGCCAAGAGAGCCCAGCGACAAGCTGAGAGAACCCGCCCTGCCCGAAATGTCGAAAAGCTGCCAGGAGCCAAAAAGCTGAAGAGTCTAAGAGCAGAGCAGCGCAAATGAAGGTAGCACTCCGAACACTCCAGCGTCCATTCCAAAGACTCCAAAGGCTCTCAAAAGCCCTCAGTCAAGATAGAAAAAACTTTCCTGTCCAGTGCTGGGTCCCTCGGATTTAGGGGATTCCAGCACCTCCTGAACTCCAGGAAAAGGCCCCATCTTGAGACCCACAGTCTCACACCACCTCCTCCTGTGCGGCCATGTTTATTTTTCAAGATTGATTGTTGCATCTGGGTGAATAAGCTATAGATATGTATGATCTGGACCAGCTTTGTCAATCACCCTGTTGCCCTTGAGAAAACAAAAATATATAATCAAGCCCATGCTTCTCCTTATGCACAGCAAAATAGTATATTAAGAAGAAGAAGCATTTTGTGATATGTCATATGCTATATATCAATTGGGTAGATGGAAGTAATGGCAGTTTTTGCATGTTTCCTTTAATCTGCACCATAGAATCTGTTCCAGCCCCATTTAATATCCCTTCTTTTGAACTATATACAGGTAATCCTCAATTATGACCATAAGTTATGACAGAAGTTCCCATAGTTAGCTTTGGTGTGGCTTTGTAATTTTTAAGGCTGATTTCCACATGACCATGATTTATGATATTTTTTGCCAGAAACTGGTGTTTATTTCTAATTTGCAGCAAAAAAAATGTCCATGGGATTCAATTGGTTTTTTAAATGACCATGGCATTCATTTAACAAGAGTACCATTTGGTTTTTTTTCTTTTAACAACCCTGTAATCCCTTGCATCAGGGTGAAGTTGGGGTGACTGAATGGACCTGAGCGTTTACTGTCTGGATACCCTTCCTGACATCTACACAAAGTTCACAGCAGACAATTACTCATTTATCATTTCAGCAGCCTTGGCTTAATGATTGTTGCAAAAGAGGTTGTAAAATTAGTCATGGTCATATGGTAACCTGCTTAAAGACCAACAGAGCTTATGAGTACTATTTCTGGGCTTAATTACAGTCATAAATTGAGGATTACCTGTAATGTAAAGTATTTTCTGATACTTTACCTACTTTTAATTGTAAAGAACATGAACTTTAACATTGAACTTTTTAAAAATCTGACTGGATTCAGGGAATTGAAGGGAACAACCAGGATTGAAAGTGTATGTTTAGTCCCTTTAGATGTGAAGTGATTGAATAGTCATTCAGAAGTTCTTATTATTTTCTGCATGGCTGATCTTCACCCTGTCCAAAGATTGCTGGGGCATAAGAGGGCTGTATATTACACCAATGTCATTTAGATGAGTAATTACAAAAAGAATGATGTAGAACCCATTAACAACATTACTTTGTGCTTGAATGTGCAATACTTCATTGGGAAAAACATAGATTTTTCTCTTGTTCAATCCATCTATACTAATATTGATGATCTTCACATTTCTTCAAAGGAAAAGAAAATCTCCTGAGAAAGAGCCATGAATATAGACTATTTAAAACTTTAAAGCTTCTACAAGAATCTGTTCAATACCTGCCATTTTCATCTGTAGTTTTTGATTCTTGCAAGACATTTATCTGGTACTAGGGAATAAAATTATTGAAGCAAGCAAATGTGTTTTATGACAAAGAAGTAAGAAAGAAAATTATTGAGCATTTGTAAAAAGACAATGATTTAACTATTAAATATTGCACTTGGATCTTTCAATGACTTTTTAAAAATTAAAATGTAAAAAGGTATATGATAACCCCAGGTCCAAACTATGCCAAGCATCAAAATTTAAATATATATAAGTATATTTAAGATATAGTGTCAGATAGGCAATGGTGTGGATTAAGTGTTTTAAAATTTAGATAGGTAATTACAAGAAGCAGTATGTGGTTGCCACAAATGCATGACATTTGGCCATACAGAGCTTCTTTGAAAATCTGAATATTATCATTTGATTAGGGAGTGAGCGGTCCAGTCCTCGGCTGCTATTTTGTGTTGTGCCGCAGAGCTTGGACCTTTTTCCACTCCTTTACAGCACCCATCAAATGACATAGATTCAGATTGTTTCTGTTGTATCGTAATTCAACTTTATATTTTTTTTAGTTTAAAGTTTTCATCAGTATACCTAAGTGCAAAGTTTTCTACTTTCAGATGTTTTCCAGCAAAACTCATGCTTTGTGTCACTGGAATGAAAAAACTATAGATTGAAGGTCTTCAGTGAATTTTGTTCCTGCATTAGTTTTATAAATGTTTGCAAAAGTTCCTTGGTGGCTATTGTTGACATTCTTAATTATAAGAAACTCACTGAATTAATCAAAAGTTACTGCAATTCTTCAAGCAGTGGTATCCTTTTACGCTTTTGTATAAGCCTGAAGGAAGACAGAATTCATTAATTAATAAACAGATTCTGAGTTGGTACAAGTTCTGAGACATTTCTGAATAATTTTTAAAGTATGATTTAGCAGTTTGAATCTATTTCCTTAAAAGTTATTCCTACTCTTTTAGAAAATGAATATTTGTGTGAATGTTGTCTTTCAGAGGCTGAAAGAGAATAAAGACAAGATCTGTCTGTGGCGTCCCAAAGAATTATCCTCTAAGTAGCCTCAAACTTCTGATAAGTTTAAGGAACTAAATATTTCAACTTTTAAGTAGCAAAAAAATTTAAAAAAAACCCTGCATTCCTAAACTTTTCACTTTGGTTTCAAATAAATGTATTGAATTGATGCTTATTTTAGAAAAATATATATGGTCACCCATCATAACTAGGTATAGGTATAGCAGCTTGCAACCAGTACAGAAGTGAAAAATATCATGATAAAATCCCTAAAAATAAATAAAACAAAAGCTTCAAAATCATTGCAATACAATGACAAAGGAACTGTATAACTAACTCATAATACACTATCCCATGTATTGGGTTGCATTAATGTCTTGATTCTAATGCTTGGGAGAAAAGCCAGGTCTTCATGGCCTTCCAGAAGTTCAAGAATGTTGGTGCCCCAGATCACAGCAAGAAAGTGATTTCATAGGGCAGGTGCAGAAATACATAAGGCTGCTTGTGGATCCCATTAGATGACACAATTTCATAAAAGGGAGCTAGAGCATGTTCACCCTACATCTGGGGAGAAAGAAACCTTCAGAGGCAGCCAGTCCCAGGACTAATCTGGCCCTATACCATGTATGACTTCAAAAGTGATAACCAAAACCTTGAACTGTACCCAGCAGGCCACAGGTAAAATTGGAAGTTGATTTGCCGAATTTGGGAAGTGTTCTTATTATCCATGTGCCAGAATGGGGATTCTCAGGGGATAAAAATGCAGTGAGGGACAGCAACAGACCTCAGAAATGGGTCTGAAATGGAGTGGAATGGGGTTGATAGCCTGTCCTTCTTAGGATTGGAGGTGTAGATATGTGCTCCCTGATGTTGCTGTATCTTTCTTTTATGCACACTACAATGGATTCATGTTTTCTAATTTCTTGTACTTCTATTAAGTCTTTTTAATTGCAGATTTCTACTAATCTCTGTCAACCCACTTTGAAATAATGACTCAGAGTGAGTTTGGCAAAGATCTGTCTATGAGGCTGTAAATCCTTTACAAATAACTTGGCATATGTTGGTGACTGTTTAATTAGCCCATTTATGTATTTCTTGTTGAAAATTTGCCTTAGGAATTTTCAGTTATTCCTGTGAAATGATCTGATATTTCACCCTTGCCTGAGGCCTGCATCAGCTGTCATATTGTTTCCTGTTGTCATTTTGCATTGTATTAGCTGGCCTTCTCTAAAGTCCACTCTTGCCAAAAATGCAAACTCCATCTATTATTCATATTTCTTTAAGAGTATAGTAAAGCACTTTTGAAACTGGCTAAATGTAGACATGATCTAAGACTGTTGATCATCAAAGTATATTTTCTACAATTTTCTGCCTCAGGACCTATGGAAATGGGTAAACAAACAATCCTTTGTTTAGAAAAAGATTTTTGGCACTATTTTATGATATAAATGGAAATCATAGCAATCCGGGTTCATTTGATCTGATAGGGGTAGAGTCAGGGCAACCAAAGTAGGTACAGTAGGTGTGCAAGACCAGGCTGCTTGGCACAAATTGTCTAGATTTCTGTCTCATTTGAGTCTTCCCCCAGCCCCATTCCCACCCAGTACAGCAGAGTTGTCAATAAAGCAGCAACCTTGACACAGGTATGGAAGGAGAAAAGTGTTTTGGAGCTCTGTAGCAACCAGCAAGAGGCATGTTTTCTATGAAACAGTTGGCCTCAAGAGGTCAGAGTGGCCAAAACGTTCATTATCCTTCAGAGATTGAGCGTTGGAGATGTTATTATTATTTTAATAGTGTTCTTGTTGTGTTTTTACTTCTGTATGGAACCTGAAACACTGTAGTATCATTAATGTGTTATCAACCAATCAATGTGTCAATCAATTTATGATTAATTCTTTCTCCAGGAATGGCCCATATGGTGGAATAAACTACATTTGGAACTGAAACAAGCTTTCTCTTTGTCACAGTTTAAAGTTTTCATTTGCTTTGGCTTTTATAATTTATTTAAAACATGTTTCAGGGTTTTTAATTGTATTTCTGTGGTTTTCATTATATAAGCTGTTCCATATTGTTAAAGGGCCAAGTAGCAGGCAAATGAATAAATGCTCTGTTTTATTTGTTTTCTGAGATTTAATAGTATAAACTATTGTTCAAATAAGCCTAATGTTTTAAATGTTAAATATTTAATTATATCTTTTTAAAAAATGCAGACCAGTTAATCTTTTATGGAGAACTGCAGTAAATTATTAATACTCATTGAATTATTGTTTTCATATTGAGATTTTATTTAATATGAACTATATTGGGAGTACTCTCATGGAGACAGAAATTATGTTTATAAAATATAACTATTTCTCTTTAAAATAAAATGTGTAGAGTGTAGAGAATGACCTTGATGAAGACAAGGAAAATCTGTTACCAAGGCAATAAACGAATAAACATGGTTTAAGCCCACACAGAAAGAGAAATTTTGAAAAAAAAACCCATCTCAGATAGGCACCTTCTCTCATTCTCTAGAAGATAAAAGTGAAGCAAGGAAAAACACATTTAGACTTACAAGATTCTGTTAGTATAGCCATCCTAATAAACATAGTTGTAGGCTTATGTGGATCCTTTTCTTTGTCTGCTTTACCTTGTAAGGCTGACAATATCTCACCAAGGTACCTAGAATTGGTTCTTTTGCTGATACTTTTGACAAACAATTTCAGATTTGAAAATCAGTGGAAGAAAAAATATATATTGTCCATCCATTGTTAACACAATTTAGCATTGGGCTTCTTTTTTTTATACAGTAGACTATGTTTTCTTTGTTCAAAATCATACACTTCTTCTTGTTTTATCTTCAATTATTCAGGCTCCAATATCTTGTTTCCCAGGATTATTCTAAAACTAGCTACTGAACAAAAGAAAGAAAAAGGCAACTGAAATGACTGAGTCTTCCCTGCTGACTGCTTTTGTTTCAAACAGCCCATTTTCCACCAGTGACCTGGATATCTTTAAATGGAATATGATGTTTCTGTAGCTAATGGGCATTGTCCAATGACTGCAGGCATGTACCACTATGCTGCGAAAAATGAGGGTTTTCTGAATTTCAGTCATTTTCTTGTCTGTTCAAGAGAACTCAGATCTGAGATAAAAGAATCTTTGCAGGTATATGCTTTATCACCAAGCAATGACTAAGATTTGTATATTTTTAATATACCCAAAAATTATGGCGATGATTTTATTTAATTTTCAAAGTCAAGTTAAATTTTAAAATATGCAAATATTAACAGATAAATAAGCAATATCAATAAATGTGCATTCTATAAAACACACACACACACACACACACACACACACACACAGGTACACATTTAAAGATATAATGTAGACATGTATATTTAAAGTAGCATTTCATTTTAGGATTGGGTTTCAGTAGCTTTAAACCAGTTGATTGGTCTGATTAATTCTTCTAAGGCAGATAACATAGAAATAGTTGTGATTTTTATAAAAAACCTAAATGCTATAAATATTCCTTGGCTGGAAAATTTAAATATTTGTTATATTACATTAGCAAGTTATTGTGTGAGGATATTATAAACACAATAAAATGATGCTAGAAAAACCTGGCTCATCTAAAAAGAAAAAAAGATTTCCTTTATTTTAAAACCAACCCACAAAATGCATGTGTCTCTGTCCACTTTATTTATTAAGAAGTGAGATACAATGAAAGTGCGGTATTTAAGACATGTGTATGGTAAAATAAGAAGAAATAGACTCAAGAATAAACATGAAGTGAATACAAAATGAGGGATCAATGCAAAAAATTATATTCAGATGTCTTTGTGTTATAGAAAAAATCAATGAGAATGAAACTGAAAACAAGTATCGGTATATGAAGAAAGGGAGAATGTGTTGGGCAGACAGAGTAAGATATGGTTGCATGCAGTTAATATTCTGAGCAGAACAAGTGAGATCTTAAAAATAAATTGTAACGTATGAATATGTAATATATGCATGTAGTAGAAGTTTGGATAGTTTGCAAGGCTAGAAAGATCTGGACAGCTATAGTAAATTATGTTGATATATGTTGGCTTTAGCCATGTTTTTTCCACTTTCATATTTAACTAAAACAAGAGGATGATGATGATGATGATGATGATGATGATGATGATGATGATGACATCATCATCATCA
>JANHFO010001319.1:169401-194095 GCA_032468095.1 Pareas carinatus | reverse complement strand
CACAAAACCTGTTGTGAAGTGTTTCGTACTGTACATCCCAATCCTTTGTTTAAATGGTCAGACAAGGAGGTCCAAATAGTTTAGAAATCTGAAACAGTTCTCTCATGTGGAAATATTACAAAATGTTAGACCTTCTTACCTTTGGGAGGGAGGAAGATTAAGAATGTTAATATAGTTATGGAAGTGTGTGTGTGTGTGTGTGTGTAAAAAGTACCAGAAAAATAAATTGTTTACAAGTAGTTGGAATAACAAAATATGGAGTTCTACATACCTAAATTGTAGGATGTGCTATTCAATATATTGACAATGGGTACTCATTTTAAAATTTAAGAAAATTTAAGAAAATAAGGCTAATGGTGATGACCATTGGGCCTAATGGATATAACTATGGTAGCATTTTTCACAAATCAGTTGCTAGGAGCAGGACAGGACCCATTGATTTCATATCCCTAAAGTCTTCTGTACCTTACATGTACAGAGTTGTCTTTGGGGCCTTGGGTTGCTGAAATGAGAAAAATAAATGGAAAGAAGCAAGTCATAAATTAAGATCTGAGACTGGAATAGAGAACACAATATAACTAAGGACGTTTGCCTAAGGCTCTGCCATATTGAAAAAGTCATTATGTGCTTGCCTATTTAAGACTGAAATGAAAATTGGCATGAAAATTAGTATGGATTGGCCTACTTGCAACAGGTTGCGCTTAATTAAGTGGAGGGAGGGCCATTCCATGTCCTGTGAACATTTCCACAATGTACACTTTGAATATGCTGGGACTGAAACAATATTTTCCAGCCAGCTTGCCATGTGCTTTCCTTTATGTTGCAAATAAATGCTTCTCTACAGATTTTTTTTAAAAAACTGTTCTGTTCTGACTGCATCTGACTAATCATGTGTATAACAGTGACATATGCAATTCCCCTATAGAGGATGATGGCCTTCTCTAAGGCAGTCAATGAGGTGGGGGGGAATGGATATGGAGAAGATTAATTAATCCCAGTCAATGTTAAGGGGCATTTCCTTTGTGTGAGATAGCAAAATTTATTCTTTTTTGTAAGAGTGAAAGATAGTAAAGAAATGGCTGCAAGCCATGTATCATAGCCCGGATAGGTTGGCATGCCATCTCATAATAGCACTTATCTGCATTGCCGAGCAAGGCCTGCATGAATAATTGTTTCAGCTCTTGTTTTCGTACTTGGTACTCTGCCTATAAATTTGCGAATGTTCATGTCAGAACTTTCACACTTGCTGTTTTCACTTATAAGACTAGGATAGCAAAATTCAGGATTTGTTTCTCTTTCATCTTATTCCCATAAGTCTTCTTTCCCAACAGATGATGAACATCTGCTCCTAGAAACTGATTAATGGAGAGTAATTTATCATTAGCATATTCCAGAAAATATGTCTAAGGTTCCGTCATAGATGGGGAAGAGGGTGTGAACTATTGTTTTATATATCTGTATCCTAGCATAGTCCTTCAAGGTGTAAAGTACCAGTTACTATCAATCCTATGAAAAGTAGAGTATTACTCTTTGCTTCTGTCAAGGCATATCCCAGGCTAAGGAGATATAATTTAAGTTTATGTTCTTTGCTATGCAAATCAGTTTTTATACTTACTTGTGCAATAGAACATGTAACAACCAGCATGCAATTGACAAAAATGGTCAATGCCTCCAAAGTCAATGGAGACATAGTTTTGTTGCTTATTAGTTAAACAACTGAATGTAAACTATTTACCAATAATATACTCTGATACTAATTACTGGCGAGTCAAGATATTAGAGATAAATGACAAGAAGGGCTTGTGCATTTATCAAAGTTATATAGCTACACATTGATTCAAATAGAGTGCTGAAGATGTGTAGTCTTTTCAATCTTAGAAACCACTAATTATGCAACCAGGCCTTTAAGGACTCTTTATCTTCATTGTTATTATATATGCCAACAATGGTAGATTTAAAACTATGGTGATTTTACAATTATTTATATTCCATTGTCAGTTATATAAAACTAATCAAAACATTTTACAAGCAATATCAACAATCTTAAATAAGAACAGCAATGACAACATTGCTCCATACATCCCACAGGAAGCTAAGCTAATGGTCCTATCCAGTTATATTGCGAAAGGCAGAGTTTCTCAGGACAGGTTTTTATGTCAACAAATATTAACTGCCCAGTTTCAGGGCTCAAAACTGCAAGAAGAACCCCATTAAATCATGGGAAGTTCAAAGAAGGAAAAGTGGCAGAATTAAACTGCAGTGGGTATAAAAAGTAGCTACATTTTTACGCTGACAGAGGACCACCAACTGCTTGAAGTGGACTAAAATGCGTTGCCTTCCTATGCTGTGTTGCGTGCCTGAGATACTTAACTCACGGATAGAAGAAAATATTTGTAGCTCAAAGTTGAGCTGTGGGGTCCTTCATGCTCTAATGTACACTAATAATATTACCTAGTTTAGTAATGAAATGTCTGCAAGATAACAACCAAGCTCAGAAAGCACTAAGGATGCCACCATCCTTAAGATTCTAGAATCTATTTAACCCAGTGTCTATGAATCACTGCCTAATTCCTATCATTAGATCTACCAGGTGTAGGCAGAAGAGTTCAGCTGAAAAAGACTTTGGAGATATTGTTCACTGGCCTTCCTTCTTGTTTTGTTCTTGTAGATGTTTTTATTCAGAATGTAGTTTTATAAACATAGAAGATTTAACAATATTTGAATGGCTTTCATATTAATTTTTTATTAGTACTTCCTACATTCATATACAGATCAGACTACAGTAATGCATCAATTTTAACTATTTCCCAAGTTTTGTGATGTATAATAGTAAAAAATGCATACATTAAATTTTTTTAGATGATTTGAAAAGTGGAACTGAATGCAACTGTGCTTAAGTAATGCAAATGTTTTAAAATATAAAAGTGCCAGAGTTGGCAATGTGTACTACTTAATAGTGATTCCCAACTGTAGACTAATGTATTAAATGAATCTGTAGTTCAATTATGTTAACTCAAGTTTCCCCAATCTGTTATCGTCCATATGTGTTGGGACAACAGCTCCCAGAATTCCAAATCAAGAAAACTGACACATCTGGAATACAGTAAGTTGAGCTAGCTGATTTTTAAGAAATTTTATCTTACCATTCCAGAGGTATTATACTGCACATGAGAGCAGCTTTCCCTCTAAATGCTGCTTTTGCTGCTGCTAAGGGATATGGAATTAGTATAAAAATTATTTATGATTAAATACATAAATTAAAGTTCTTTTGTTTATTTTTGTTTATTAGACCTCTGAGTTGGCTTCCAATATTAGTAAACAGAAATTTAGTCTAAATGATGATTTGAGCATTTGTGTATTGCAGATTTTAGGACCCATGTTACTATGTTGATCCAGCAGCTATTAAGCTACATGTAATGATTGTTTTGGTGTACATAAAATAGTGCAGTTTAATCTACCCAGTCTGCATTATAATTTAAATGACCACAAGGTTATCCTTTTTATTAGTTTATCCTACTAGAATCCATATAACTCATCATGAGGAAAATAGTGCTACCTGCTGGCTGACATCAGTACATGCTCCACTCAGGGCGGCAATTTGAATATTTAGCTGAAAGGAACCTCTGTCTTCCAGATAATCCCTGACATCACTTGATCTTTGCAACATTTGGATTCAATGAACAAAAGTTGCTTTGGAGTGCACAGAGACATTTGTGACACTTCTTAAAGCAACTACATCTTTCCCTGGGATTGTATCATTGCCCTTTGCGGATGCAACAAGATTCTTGGAAAGCTGTGTTGGGTTTATGAATTTGCGGACAGGTGCTACATACATACCACAATCTGCTCTAAAGCACAGTTTTCCCTTCTTGCTGGAAAGGAGGGAAATCCTACTGAAAGCACAGTTTCAATGTCTAAACAGTTAGACTAAGATCCAGGACCGCATTCTGCCAGCAAATACCTCCCACCGCCCAGTTCGTTCCCACAGAGAGGGGCTCCTTAGGGTGCCGTCTGCCAAGCAATGCCAGCAGGCGACCCCCAGGGGAAGAGCCTTCTCTGTGGCGGCGCCCACCCTCTGGAACGACCTCCCCACGGAAATCCGAAATATCACAGACCTACGAACCTTCAGAAGAATACTTAAAAGTCACCTATTTATAAAGGCCGGGTTGGCCTGATTTTACATCTTTACCTCCTTCCTTGTGAACTTAGATTTTAGAGATTTTATTGTATTTTAATTAGATTCAAATTGGTTTTATTAATGGATTTCAGCCTTTTCTATATTGTCATTTTAATTGGTTTTAAACTCTGTTATATTTGTCCTGGTTTTTATTGTGTCACCCTTGTATGTTTTTTATTTGGCTGTACACCGCCCTGGGTCCCCTTTGGGGAGAACGGCGGTACAGAAATCAAATCAAATAAATAAATAAAATAAATAAATCTCTATTCAATACAGGCAGTCCTCAATTTACAACCACAATTTGGATAAGAATTTCCATTCCTAAGCAATATAGTTAAGTGAGTCATGTCCAATTTTATGAGCTTTATTACCACAATTGTTTAGCGGATCACTGTAGTTATTAAGAGAATCACACAATCATTAAGCAAATCTGACTTTTCACACTGACTTTTCTTGTTGAAAGTGGCTAAGAAGATCACAAATGGCAAACATATGACTCTGGGATGCTGCAATTGTTGTAAATATTCTGTGAGGGAGATGAACAGTTAGTGAGTTTGATATATATAGATATAATAAATACATGCTGATTGTGAAGTGCTTGAATTTGATCATGTGACATTGGGAATGCTGCAATGTTCTTATGTGCAATGACTGGTTCTTAGTCTCTTTTTTCAGAGCCATTGTAACTGAATGAATAAGGTGCTGACTGAATGACTGTATGGTGAGGGTTATCTGAATATGCAAGGGACTCTGTGTTATGAAATCAACAATTTAGATGGTTAATAAATGGTTGATTATGTGCCATCAAGTAATTGACAAATCTTAGCAACCACATAAATAGGTTTTTTCCATCAAGATTTGTCCCTAACCTAGTCCTTCAGCTCTTCCAATGGTGCCCCTATCAACATTGTCACTGAGTCCATCTATCTTGCTGCTGGTCATCCTCTTCTTCTTTTTCTTCCCCAGCATTACAGTCTTCTCCAGAAAGCTAAGTCTTAACATAAGATCCTCAAATTAGACATTGTTTCTTTTGTAAAATCTGTATTTGTAGGGAGGTTGTGTTCTGTGAAATGGGAGGTTACGATGCAGTATTGCAGGCTTATTTTGCTGACTGCCAGCAGTTCAATTCTGAACAGTTCAAGGTTGTCTCAGTCTTCCGTCCTTCCAAAGACCAGATTGGCGGGGGCAATAAATGACTTAGAGAGGGCTGTAAAGCACTGTGAAGTGGTATATAAGTCTAAGTGCTATTGCCATTCTTTAACATTATCCCATTTAAAAAATAAATACATATATCAAGAAGGTGCTAAGGTATCCTTTCATTTCAGACCCATTCCTGCTGACCTGCCTCTGTTTATGTTTGTGTTTGTACTCTATACCCTAAAGATGTAGCATAAGCTAAATGGACCATTTTATATTAAACCTGCTATTATATTATTAGCAAAACATCAGTAACCACTGATGCCGGTAGCCCCAAATGAGATCTCTCAGATGTGACAATATTTTAATTACCATGTATTGGAAAAAACAATCCAAATCAGTGGCTATCTTTCTTTCTCTAAATTTAAAACACTAGGCCAAAGTTTCAGTACAATATACTATTAATTTCACAAAACCTACAACAATGTACTGCTACATTGTACTGTTACAATAATATTGTGACACAAAAGTAATTAATTGTATTTTATTAATGAGCATATGAATACAGAAAATTTCAAAGATTATTTAAAAATGAAAGGCAATTTTTAACTGTGTTTAGGTTATTTAGTTTAGTTTATTTACATTTGTATACCGCCCTTTTCCCGAAGGACTCAGGGTAGTTTGCCAGAAGGATAATATTTCCATTCCTTACTCGGATTTGTGTGTCATTCAAGCACTAGCTGAAGGCGGAATATTATGTTTTTATTCATTTAAGAGCTATGCTGTATCTATAGAGGAAAAGCATATATTTTAGTAACATGAGATTGCTAAACTTCACACAGAGGAATTGCTGTATATTCTATTGCACAATGGCAATGATTAAATAGTGTACCTTGTCATGTAATTGTTATTCCAATAGATATGGGGGGGGTGATGTAGGCCAGAATTCTATGCATGACAGGCTTGAGATGTTCCATGTAGCATTCCTCTTAATTAAAAGTAGTTAAAAGCAATCCCAGGATGCAGACGCATAGAAAATTGAACAGTGGAACTGTTTCTGTTTGTCTATCTATCCACCAGGACTAATAGAACTTTGTCCATGTCAGTTGCAATCTAGATAACCATTGAATCTTAGTCCTTTCATATGTGTTGGCAATAGTCACACATGGTTGTTCCTCAAGAGTAATATTTGGAGGACAGTAGCTAAGATACTGCAGTTAGTATAGTCCACAGCTGAGAACTAGTTTGCTGTAGTGGCAAAGATAATAGGCTAGAAACCAAGAGACTTAAATTCTAGTCTCTCTTTCTCAGTCATAGGAAGAAGGCAGTGGTAAACCTCTTCTGAACATTTTGGCAAAAAAAAAAAAAAAGGCCACAGGAGCTTGTTCAGGTGGTTGCTAGAAGTAAAATCTTACTTGAAGACACAATATAAAGCATGGGGCTAGTTTGAAAGTTCATTGGATGACCTTGATCAGCTGACAATATCTGAACATCACAATTGCACAGTGTGAAGTTAAATGGGTTAAATATTTTACAGCATTTCAAAAATAGCTGAGAAGTGGTTTTGATTTTTAACGCACTATTTTGACCAATGATCAAAGGAGTAACCTTCTAAACAACTTCTTTGTATCTTGTTTTTAATAGCCCTTGACCCATCTAAAGACCCATGTTTGAAGGTAAAGTGCAGCCCTCACAAAGTGTGTGTCACTCATGACTACGAGACAGCCACTTGTGTAAGCCGCAAACAGTTGGTACACAGGTAAGAAGTTGTGATTTATTATTTAAGTGTCTTTGTTCAGAAGAATATCCCAGATTTCACATTCTACATGATCGCATTATGTGGGAAGGAGAGAGAAGAAAGGAATGTTCTCCGGCCACTGAAAGCCAATTTACCTTGTGAAAAGTGCTACAGTGCTAAGCATGGCTGAGGCTTTCTATATTGGGCTTGTAGCTGATAGCCTCCCCAGTACGGTGTTATTCTGAAATACGGAGAAACATTGTGGCATTTTTTGAGGGTGAAAAATATTTGCCTAGCAGTGAAGGTATAGTTAGATATTGAGTAGACCTGTGTGTTGAGAACTTTTTTGCCCTCAACAAATGATTTCCAATGAAATGTGCTATTTGCAGCAAGCAGAGGAGTCGATGAAATGCCATTGCTTCTGGCTCAGTTCTGTTTTAAAGCACATTTTCTCAATGAAAGAGGCTTCTAGGCATAATACGGGAGATTTGCCAGAGGTTGCAAGAACTGAAATTCCATTGTAGTTACTATTCCCTATACTCATGCGAAACAACTGAAGCTTTCTTAGAGACCAAAAGGCAAATTCACTAAAGAGATGTTCTGTGTGTTTACGCACATTGTACACACAGGCATATTACAAGGTTTGGCTAAGTTCCCAGGTAAAATATATGCCTCTCTAAAGTAGAGATCAAAGCTATCCATTTACGTATGACACATAGGTGTTTATTAGAAACTTCAATAATGGAAAAAAATGGCAAAATGTATGTGGTAACATCACAACCCAAATCCAGCTTTTCATATCCTGATGTACTTGTATGTGCACTGGAGAAAAATTCATTGTGTGTCTAATCACATTTGGCCAAATAAAGTATTCTATTCTGTTCTATGTCAGAGGTGAGCATGTAAGTCTTGGGATTTGTGCACATTATCATCATTTCCTTCTCTTTGCGGAATCTATGATGGGGGAGTCAGCAACACGGACAGCTACATTTATCTAGAGATGTGGTATACTATTTTTTTCTCATTCTATTTGTCACTTTCCTATGGTAAACAAAATTGGAGCAGAGGCAAAATATTTCCATCACTCCTAATCTTCTGTATAACTGATCTTCAATTTATCTTTAAAAAAAAGAACAAGAAACAACATTGCATTCATTTTTAGTCCTTGTCTACTTTTGGCAACTGTATTACAAAGCCATATCTATATGTCCTTTCTGGATCAGATTTTAAATATATGTCATCATTTAGTGTTTCCATACATTCAGTTTTCTTGTTTCAAAGTCTATTTGCATTTTAAAAAAGATTAATTACCATAAAGCCTATAAAATTGAGCAACACCTCGCTCCTATAAATCTCCACGTCTTCCTCTTTTTAGAAATAGAGTTTGTGAGAACATTAAGAATTGGGTTGAATACAACCATTCATTTGGGGATAATTTTTAAAAAGTTCAGTGTCTGGCTTTTGCAAATTTATACCCAAGACAAAATTGAAAGCAGTATGATTCTTGAGCAGCTTTTTTCCTCTTTAAATAGTATGTGTAGCATGCCACTAATACTTCAAATATGACAAGAAGCTATATTCTTTTTTTTGATGCTGTAACATTTGAGAATGGTAATTAATGTGTTAGATGATAAAAATGGGAGAGGGAGAGTGAAGGAGGATGAAAAGCAAAAAGTGTTTGATTGTGTGAAAGCCCAGACTTTGAAAATTCCTTTGTCAAGGACACAGCTAAAGACTTTTGGTATGAATCTCTGTTTGATTGAGGTCAATTTGATTTAATATTAATTATTTTAAAGCAGGCAACCAGAGACTTACAGAAGCCCACTAATATATCTTTCTAGCAGGATTCTTTTATTGTCATTTTTTCAATTCCTAGCAATAGTTTTCCACTGATAGAATGCTGTGAATTCAAACATTCTATGAAATATTTTATTTTAGCAATTATAATCCCATCGATTTGTCTAATTGATTGAAGGCATTCAACTCAAATGCTTTCTTTACTATTTCAAATTCTAAATCTATACAATTTCATTAATTCTAGTTTTTAATACATATCAGAGACATAGGGAATTTTTACTAAACCGTGTATAATGCTATATAATTTAATGTATTATACATGAATTAATGAATATATTTATTTATCATTCATGATCATGTGAATAGAAGTTAATATCAAGAAGGGAATTAGCTACATGTAAAAATGTGTGGCTCTAAAACATTTTGATTATTAAAGGTCGAAAGCATTGTTCAACAATTAAATTTGGATACTGTTATAAAGTTTTGGAAAAAAATTAAATTTAATTGCTGATCTGCTTTCTCTAAATCCTAATAACTGAATAACAGTTTTTATGGCATTACCTTACCAATTCCAGACTGTTTCTGAATTTTCTGATTTGATGTGCATTTAAGGTATAACATCATGGTCAAAGAATATACTTCTACCATGTTTTCCCGAAAATAAGATATCATCCAAAAATAAGACCTGCTTACATTTTTGCCTCTCGGTGAAATATAATGCATCCCCCAAAAATAAGACCTATTTTCGGGGGATGCAGCCAGCCAGGAGGCTCCGAATTCACGCGCTTGCAATAGCCAGGAGGCGACGGCTACCCAAAGCGCTTCCAAAGCGCTTTCCAGCTGACTGCAAGCGCGCGAATTCGGAGCGCTGCAGTTTTCATCCCACCCCATTTCTCTGCACCCCATTCAATCAGGTAAGAAGCCGCCCGGGGGTGGTATTATTTGGGGGTGGGGGATCTACCGTGTTTCCCCTAAAGAAAGACACCCCCCGAAAATAAAACCTAGCGCTCCTTTGGGGGCAAAAATTAATATAAGACAGTGTTTTATTTTCAGGGAAACACGGTATTTAATCTCCTATTATCATCACTCTAAAATTCCAGACACACAACAATGTATAAATCAATGACAGTGTATGCTTGGAGTTGTTAAAATTAGAATCTAAATATAATATTATACAATATGCTGTACTATATAATATTGTATTATTATTTGCCAGTTGAAAATAAATAAATAAAGGCAACAAAGTCAAAAGTTTTAGAGAACAGAATATCTTACATTTATTTTATAAGACAGCCAAATGATTTATTACAATAGATTGTAGTTTTAGATATTTTGACAAAGAAACAGTCACTTGCTAATAGAAACTAACTACTAGTAAGAATCTATGAACATTTTATGCTTGTAGAAGGGGGTATGTTCTGTTAAATGAAACATGATGAACTTCTGTGATGGAAACTTATTTGAATTCCCTGAAGAAAGGGAGTGCATTCCAGAGTAGTGAGAAATAACTCAGTTCTGATAGTTTGTTTGAGAGAAAAGGGTGGAAACAATGTAAACTACACAACAGTGTTGAATTATGTAGTGTTCTTTTACCTTATTGATCTAGACAAGTTTCTTATTTCAGAATTACTCAGTAGTTTTGTTTTTTAATCATATATGGGGTACGACCAATAAATAAAGAAATGTATTTATTTAGCTAGCTTAGCTAGCAATTTTAAATCGCTGCCCATCTTGAAAACAATTTCAATTAGCTAAGTCTAAACTTCTACAAATTTACTCTATAATTCCAAGTGTTCCTGATACTTTTATGTCTTATTCACTTCATGTTTTAGTAGCAAGAAAAGTCCATAAAATCCCTTTTCAGGTGAAACATGCATTAGTGTCTCTTTTCAGACAGAGTGTGAGTCTTCACAAAGAGACAATGGAAGGTTTCCTTGTTAAATGCACACTAAAATTCTTTTGCAGATACATTACGTTTTAGGAAAAGTGTAAAGATTGTAACTGCTGCAAAAACACTTAAATTTTATTGATTTATAAAAGGTTGAACAAACTTTATTATATTTCCTTATTGCATGGTTTGAAAACATTGCTATCAGGTTAATCACACATCAGTTTCCAGAATAAATATCAAGATCATCACAATACAATTCTGAAGCTTCAAATAAAAGATTTGACTTGATTTGATCCTAAAATATAACATCTTATATTTTATTTATTTCCCGTATACCTATCCATCTACTAACTCACTTTAAAAAATAATAAACAAGATAACAGAATGACAGAGTTGAAAGGGATCTTAGAGGTCTTCTACTCTAACCAGGCAGGAGATTTTATATCATTTTGGACAAATGATTTGGACAATCTCTTCTTGAAAATCTCCAGCGATGGAACATCCATAACTTCTGAGGGCAAGCCACTCCACTAGTTTATGGTTTTCACTGTCAGGAAATTTCTCCTTAGTTGTAGGTTGCTTTTCTCCTCAATTAGTTTCCATCCATTGCTTCTTATCCTGCTTTCTGGTGCTTTGAAAATAGCTTGACTCACTCTTCTTTGCAACAACCCCTTGGATATTGGAATATTGCTACCATGTCACCTGGTCTTTCTTTTCTTTTTCTTTTTGTTGTTAATTAACTAATTACTTCATCTTAATTCCCTTATTTTCCCTTTTGTGGCATAATTCCCTTTAACCAATATTATTCCTTTTAACACATAATCCATTGCCATAGTTATAATCACTTTCCCTCTTTTACATTATTTTTATCATGACTATGTTTTCTAACTAATACCTTTTCGCCACCATATCTCTTTAACATAACATATCATCACTCGTGAGTTCGCATTTATTTTATACCATCTTCTTCCCAACTCTAATTTCCAGTCTTTTTTCTTCCAAGAATCCTGTTTAGCTCCAGTCACACCAATTGGGGTATTTCCATTTCTTCCCTCTAAGTCATTTCTTTTACCTCTGTGTCTTTTTGGGCAAAACTTTTTACACCAAATTGTTTTTTGTCCCTTTTTAAGGGAGGTCCCAGATCTCTTCCTTTTCTTGTTCCCAGTTACAACTATATCACCTCTTGCAGACTTCTGTTTTCCACTTTTTTTTAGTTCCTTTTGCGTATTAATATCCTTATTACCTTCTCTTCCAGATTTTTTTCCAAATTTGTTGTTTCAAAGCTGAGTCTTTCTCTGTCCTTAGTTCTTCAATAATCTGGAAAAGTCTAACCCTGAAAGGGGATTGCATCATATTCTTGCAGCTTGGAATTCATTTTGACTGGAACTTTATTTTCTCTACTCAAAGTCTCTAATTCTTCACTTTTTAAAGTCCTCGCTTGTTTTTTTAAATACTTTTATACTTTCAATCAAGTCCAAAATTCTTTTTCAATGTTCAATATTTTTAAACTATCTTTCTTTTCTTTTCTTTTCAAAATCCTTTTTCGAGATCTGTCCCCTATCTACCAAATCTCATATTGCCCAATATGATTTCAGTCGCCATTTTGCAAATCTTCACTGAACTGAAATTCATTTAATTTATCGTCCCTTTGCCTCCCTTAAACTACCAATATTGAGGCAAAGTGCCTGAGTAAAAAAGTTTTTCTTTTCTCACCGGGCTGGTGGGTTCTTCTCTTCGACTTCCGCAAACTCTGTGGTGTTTGTTTGAGTTCTCGGTTCTCTGCTTGTGATGTTAGGAAAGAAACACCTTCCCACTGCTTGGAGAGTAGGGAGAAACGCAGTCCAGTTCACGCTGACCATCACCAGTGCTCCTTCCGATGTAGCCTCCTTTTTCGGTCGCCTCTGCGGGGTGACTCTGGACCTTTTCGGCACCCAATGCAGTGGGGGAAAAGGATCCCCATCGCCGGAGCTCTGGCAGGAGCATCCTCGCTCGCAGAGAACCAGAACCAGAAGTCCATTGAATTTCATTTTGATGGATAAGGCCCAATGCTGAACTCCATCAAGGTCCTTCTGGATCTTGAGTCTATTTTCTAAATGTTGACTTATTGGCTATTCCTTCCAGCTCGGTGTTGTCTGCAAATTTGATGTGTTCTTCTTCTATTCCTTCATCTAAACAGTCTATGAAGATGTTAAAGAATACTGGGCTCAAGACAGAATCTTGGGGTACCCCACTCCATGTAGATTTGTTCCATTGACGACTACACATTGAGTGCAGATAGTCAGCCAGTTACAAATCCATCTGGTGGTGATGCTATCTACTCCATCTATTTCTATCTTATCAAGAAGTAAGATGTAGTCTAGTTTATAAAATACATTATTGAAGTCCAAGTAAGTTATGTGCATCACACTTCATGGTCTACTAATTAAATCATTCTGTCAAAGAATGCAATAAAAGTTATCTGGCATGCTGTGTTTTTTACAAACTGATGTTGGCTTTTAGTAATAGAACATAGAACTTACTCATCTCTAGGTGTTCTCAGGTCTGTTGCTTATCTTTTCCAGAATCTTTCCGGGTGTGGATGTCAGGCTGATCAGTCTGTAATTGCCTGGGTCCATTTTTTCCCCTTTTAAAAAGTTTGGAACCATGTCAGCTCTTTTCCAGTTCTCTGGTCTTTTGCTTGTGCTCTAGGATCTTTGAAAGATATGATTCACTGGTTCCAAGATCACATCTACCAGCTCCTTCGGAACCCTGAATCCATCTGGTTTTGGTGATTTGAACTCATCTAGATTGGCTAGGTGTTGTACATAACACTTTGTAGTAAAGAAAGAACAGGGTAGCTACTGGCCTTCATCATAATCAAGCTACATGCAGCATTCCTGGTTAAGAGGAACTATACAATACTGATCCATTTTGGCATATTTTCGTCAGTATGTCATAAATGCATCAAAAGTCCAGTTTACCCCAGTTCACAGTTTTATGCAAAAATGATTTTATTTTAGAAATGACATTACAAGTCAATACAATATTGCCAATACCAGATATTTGCAAGCCAGTTGTCCTAAGAAAGGGACATCAGACAAAGAGAAAGATTGATTTATAGAACGGAATGACTTGGCAAAAGTGTTAACAGTTCACCTCTACTGTAAGCAGCTCTGTAAGATTCTCTCATTTATAAGGGAACAGAAAGATACTAATTCAACAATGAAAATCCCTTATATGTCCCAGATCTCCTGTGAAGTTTGTTCTTTGTAAAATATACCATATTGAAAGTAATGTGTTATAAATTTAAAAGGCAACTGTTGTTATGTAACTGAGAACATAGAATTACTCATGAAAGAGCTCTCCTAGAATGATGGCCTGTTTGGATTTGATTTTATAGAAGATAAAGCTGGAAGAGCGAAAAAAGTTGCAACTACAAAAATGGTATAACAAGACAATGAAATACACAAATTCTGATTCTGTTTATAAATCAGAGTGTTTTTATTTATAAAGTTGAAGTCACGTATGAATCAATCCAGTTGTACATGCTACATAAGACCAAATGCAATAAGCCAATATATATGGAGATAAAAGAAAAAGAGGCCAAGATGCCACTGTACCCAAATAGTGTGCATGATAATATTGTGAATGAATGCATCTTACTAAACACCAAACACAAGATTTCCATTATGCTGCTTTTTCAATAAAAAGGAATTGTTGCACGTCACCCAGGGTCACTTTCCATGAGACGGGCAACTATATAATTTTGATTAATAAATAAAATTAAATAAAAGGAGACAGTATATTCCAGATCCTCCAAGAGATCCAACAAAGGGATTTTCAAAGTCTGTTCTATATCAAGAGGGAAACTGACACACGTGGACGGAAATTGAAAAGATGTCAGTCTCCAAAGTAGACAGAACATCACTTTGGAGCATACAGATGTCAAGTATTGCAATTAGAGATAAAAAGTAACTTACTGCTTTTGGTATAGTCAGAATTGAGGACGGAATCTATCTACATGGCTTATAACTGCCTTAGCTGCATGCTACTTACAGAGACCTCTTGCTGTAAATATAAAGCTGTCAGAGACTGACAATTTCCTACTTTGCAGTTTTATGAATAAAGAATTTGAACTAGTTCACAAGACAGTTCTTGTGTCCTGCGATTTTCTCTATCCGAGAACAACTATAGTCAATTCCCTTGGCTGTGACAACACTCTGGTAGGAAATAGGAGCTAGAAGCTTTCTTGTAACAGCACCCCCCAAGTTAGGAGTTCTGTTCCTAAGTCTGTCCTTGAATTTGTATTTAAACTGTAACTTGTACTTACAAACGGGCTATCAGTTAACTAAAAATGCTGGATGGTGTTGTCCTTCCTTGAGCCAATGAACTGTAAGGCTTCCAGAAAATGCTGAAAACTGCTAAAAACATAAGGTACATTAAAACACATGGCTTCAGCATTTCTGGAAAGTATTGTGTGGCTTCAGTGTTTCCTTGGCTCCAGGAAGGATAGCTCTGTCTGCCGTTTTTAGTAATAGGTAGCCTGTTCATATCGAAGGCTTTCCTTCAATCAGACTTCCCTAACATGTGGACTGCCTCTGATGCGTTCCTTGAAAAAATAAATAAATAAATAAAGTAAACATAAAATCTGCTACACTGATCATTGTTCATGTTGGATTTCTGCTCTCAAGGCTACACATGAAGAACACTTCAACCTCCAGCCTCAAGTCATGTTTGTTATTTTTTGCATCCTTTTTGCTGATCTCAGCTTCTTCTGAGCTTTCCCTTGCCTGACCCCAGTCCTGCACTTCCAGGATACATGTCTTTATTCTTTCATGTTTAAATAAGAGGCATTTGTAATAGCATGCAAATCCCATCACAGGTTTTAGGTCAGGTACCTCCTTATCACAGAGCATGAAACTTTATCTGATCCGTTCCCCACTGTTTTACTAGGCTACATAGTTTTTTGTAAAAAGAAATACAGAGCTACTACCATTTTAGAGCTGTACTGGAGTCTTTCCATCTGCATCAAGAAATATTCCTTAACTTTTAATACAGTGTAGAACTGTCTGGGTTTGTCAATGCATGATGCTCGTCAAACTTGAATATTTTACCCAAATAGTTTACCTGCACTTCATATTTAATCTCTAGAGTTCTTTAAGAACGACACAAAGTGCAAGGCACCTTTTGCATCAACCATACATACAGAGACATTTCTTGATTTGCTTATTGTCTGTGATAGCATTTTCCAGGAAAGCAAAATGGAAGAAAGGAATAGAAAGCCCTGCTTACACCTCATCTCCATTTACCTACACAGCTGAAGGTACTCGAAACAGTTTCTACAGTGTCCATAGCCTCTCATACAAAGAAAGAGGAAATTAGCTGAAAAATAAATGAGGGCTGAATGCTCGCTAATGGCTTGTTAATTGCATACCAGCATTGCCATTTTGTGTGAGTGCCAAACTTCCTGCAGTCACAGGTGCTCTTAGCACACCATCCATAGGTAATCGCCTCTTTAATTATACACTACACCAAAGTCTCTCTGGCAACAACAATCTTGCTGTTCTATGTGGCCATCTCACTTTTTGTTCTAATCTACAAAAAAGAGGCTTGTTTACCTTTCTTTTGCCAAATGATGGCAGTATGTTTTAGCAAAATCTTCTCTTCTCTTTGCATATTGAATACTGAGGAAAAGAACAGTTTCTTTGTCCTCTACTTGTGATCTAAAATTGTAGCTGTGTCTCACCATCTCCTCTTTCAGGAACATGGGCTGAAAAAAGGATTCTGAGAAAAGACTTCAAGTACTTGCAGCTGTTGAGAATAACTCAGACCATGGAGAAAGGGTGGGGAGGAGGGAAGAGAAAGACAAGACAAGTTCTTTTCTCTTTATTGTACCCTCTTTTCTCTCATTAAAGTAGCTGAGCTTTTAAAAGTAGCTTGTGCTGTGTCCAGGGGAGGGCATTCGCCAGTGCGGGAAATGCACGGATTGGCAGGCTGCCACCCCCATGGGGGTATTTAAGGAGCAGCACGCCAACCAGGCGCCATTCTGTAACTGACCACCAGCACTAATAAAGACATCAAGCAGAGTGTGTCTCCGTCTCGTTCCTGATTACTCACTATACAACACTCTGCACAAAAAGAGTGATTTCCAGATTTTTACATTACTTCTGTCATCTGAGCAGCCAGACTAAAAGGCAACCTCTTCTCCCAACATGTATGTACTCTGATTCAGTTTCTGGCTCCCACCTCAGTTTCCGATCATGCAGCAAGTCAAGGCAACGCAGCAGCTTCTAACTAACCAAAAACCACCGGAGACGCCAGGATTTCCTGAGTGTAGGAGCCACGCTTGTGCCTCGCTCCCGGCTTCCTGGGCCCGTTGCAGGGGTTATGAGCCCCTCTTGCCTTAGGGAGGGGGCGCGTCGCGGTGGCTGCATCCCAGGCGACGTCTAGCGCTTCGAGGGCGTACCCACTCTCCGCGTGGATGGAGGAGGGCTGCACCGAGCACCCACCACCACTTTTTCGTCAGGGCTGCCCCCTCCCTCCTTTGTTCTCTCGGCCCCGCCCCTCCCTCAATTTTGCTTGCCCATTGGCTCATGCAGCTTTCACTCGGGGTGGGGGACCCGGTCGGTCCCGCTGCCCGACCCAGGGTGAGACTGGCGAGACAGGGATCCCCGGCGTCGCCTTTATCCCGTTGTGCCTAGTCCCGGGCTACGGCGGCGGCTAGAGACGGGCACCAGGTAAGGGCTTTGGCGCCCCAGCCTCGGCGCGTCCGCTGCTTCTTTTCATGGCCGAGCAGGAAAGAGGGATCTGATGCCCGGGAGCCTTCGAGCCCGGAGACAAAAGGCGGCCTCTCACGGCCACGGCCGGGTGCTTGACTTCCGGATGCCTGGCCAGATCCCGAGGTCGAAGGCTGCCCGCTTGTGGCGCTTGGCCCCTACGGGGTGGGCTGGTGGGCTCTGCCCAAATCTTGCCCTTCGGCCTGCGAGGGAGATTGCATCATGTAGCCGCTCCAGACTGGGCGCGGGACGGTCTTGGCTAAACTGTCCGGGCCTAAGGAAGCCTCCCGCCTCTTGCCCTGGTCGGTTGGATTGGCTGGCGGGGGATTTGGAAGGCTGACCGACGAGGAAATGCGACGAGCTGCCGTAGGGATAGTCAGCCTTTCGAGCGGAACTTCCGAGCGGCCGGGGAGAAGCTGTGCGAGCGGCGGTCTCCAGACTTTAGAAGGATGGTGCCGATGCTCCGACTTTGCGTTCAATGTCCAAAAGCTTAAGCTACGTTGCACAAATCTGTGCGTTACACGTTTGTACAGTAATGTAGCATAGTCAGATTCATAATTAAGAGCCCCAAAGGTTTCCTAGATCTGTTTACGGCAAATGTTTAATAGAAAAACAAAAGGTTGCTGTTAATTAAATTGGTAAACGTGGAAAGGGACGCATTTTTGACTGAAGTTGCACAGATTTCAGTAAGTAAACAGTCCTATGTATGTTTAAAGTAAGTAAGAATTCAGCATACTAGAATAAGAAACATCCTAACTTCTTTTAAAACCTGGCCGAAAACGTTTACCATTATTTTAATTAATTTACTTTCAAAGAGTTGCTAGCCTGTGCTAAAGACTGCATGTATTATTGTTGTAGTTATTGTTAAAGGATTGTTCTAATAAAAAAACTATAGCCTTCATAATGTAGCATGGTAAACTTGAGCTAAAATGTTAATCTTTTCTGGAGGAGGTTATTTTAATCTTTGACTTTAATAATGTGATATGCTGTATTAACATTTTGCAAAAATTAGTTGAACAAAGTAGCACCATTAGGCTAATGGATGAATATAACATAAACAGACACTACCTCAACAGGTGCAGGAATGGACAAGATCAAGGTAGGTAGATATAGAGCAAACATTCCACACTCATAGTCTAAAAAACCAGAAAATAGCAACAGAACACAGGTGTCTTTTTAATGTGCAAAGTACCTGCAATATTTGAGATTACTGTAATAGAATAAAATTTCAGTAGGACTTCTTATTGCTGAAATTTCATTCAATTTGTATTGATTCACAACTAAAGGGAATAATTTCCATCTAAAAGGAACAAATGAATTTCCATTTCAAAAGCCAATAATAAACTGAATAATTCAAGATAACATTGCTAGTAAAAACAGCTGTATAAAAATGCATGTATTACAATGAATAAAACTTCAAAAGAAGAGAGAAGCCTGATAAATATATAACCGTCACATTCATTTCACATTATCTGTGTGAAAAATGCAATTGTTGATTCCAACTTTCACATATGATACCTTTGAAATGGAACTTTCTTTACTACAGGTAGTCCTCAACTTAAAACCATTTGTTTATTAACCCTTGGAGTTACAACAGCACTAAAAAAAGTAACTTATGACTGGTCTTCAAATTTACAACTTTCACAGCATTCCCACTGTCACCTGAGCAAAATTTAGGCGCTTGGGAACCTGCATGTATTTACAGTGGTTGCAGTGTCCCTGGATCAGGTGATCACCATTTGTGATGCTCCCAGCTAACTGCAGTGATTCAATTAACAATTGTGGCAAAAGGGTCATAAAATCAGGTGCAACTCATTTAACAACCATCTTGCTTAGTAATGGAAATTCTGGTCCCAGTTGGGAGTCATGAGTTGAGAATTACCTGTACAGACTTTGACCTCAGATATAAATAAAAGGAAAATAAATTATTATAGAAAATCCATTACTCAAAAAATTATCTTGCATCAATAGAACAGCAAGCTAAGTCAAACTTTGCACATTTGTATGGTATTTTCCATACCCAGAATGCGAGTGAAGAGTTAACATCTCTTAAAAAATAAAGAACATAAAATTTATCTGTATGACCCTTAAATCTGGAAACAATTGTGGAGAGCAAATGAGAGAAATAATTGTGAATTGGGATATCATTTAAGGGTCATGTAGGAATACATGGGCAAGAGTTTCTACTTCCCAAGAACCTGATTTTTATCTTTGTTTCAATATTGTTAGGTTGTAATTTCATTGGGTTTTTTCTACTTTTAGCAAGACTGGTCAGATTAGATTTCTTTTTAGTCAAGCAAATGTAAATAAGTAGTCAAGATGACTCAACCTAATGTTATAAGTTGCTATAATGTTATATTCATTTGTAACTGTACAGTATTCTTCCTGTTGCAGGTTGAATACATATAGGTAGTCCTTGAGTTATAGTGACATTTGGGATTGGAATTACTCTGAATTACTCTTGCTAAGCAATGCGCTCATAATGCCACATCAGATCGCCATTTTGCTTAGGAACAACAATCCCAGTAGCCCTGGTTACCATTGTAAAGGGCTGTGCAGGTGGTTAAATGAGGATCTTGTGATCCTGACTTCTGCTGTCTTCCACATTGACATTGCTTATGGGAAGCTGTTAGGGAATATTGGAAATTGTGATCACATAACTGCAACTTGCTGCAATCTTTTTTTTATGCTCAAGAGAATGTTTATTTTGCATAATTAATTTTATACACATGTCAAGGAGATTTATACAATGAAATATAAACTGTTGTTTTTGGTTTCTTGGTTTCTTTTTTTCTTCCCCTTGCCTTCTTCTTCCTTCCTTCCTCTTGGTCTTCTTTCTTCTGTTCCTCCTTTTTCATTCTTAATTTGGCACCCCCAAGTTTTCCATTTTAATTTATCTATCTACTTAATTTTATCCAAATACTCTAATTTACTTTATTTATTACATTCTCTTTATCTTTTAATATTTCATTTCTATCTATTTATCACAGTTTTACTTATCTATCACAATTCAAAAATCCATTCTTAATTTCCTTATACTTTAATCAATCATCTATGATTTACTTATATTTCCTATTTTCCCCCATTCTACTGAGACCGATAACTTAAGTTCTTATATATATTTTATTAACAAAAGGGAAGCCAGATATTTCACGTTTTATTGATTGGTTTCAGATTTAAAATATGGACAACCTCTTGTTCCCTTTTTCCCTTCTCTTACTTTCTTGTGCTTTCAGTCTTCTCTTTTCAGCTTCCGTCCACTCTTTCATCTACACATTCCGCTTTCTTTCTCACTTACCTAACTTCTTCCTGTTTGTCTTTCTTCCCCCTCCCCCCCTTCTTTTTTCCTCTCTTCTTCTCCTTTCTCCTACCTTTCTCTTCTCTTCCTCTTTTCTAACCTTATCTATCTTTCCATCTAGCTACATCCATTCTTTTATATCTTCCTTGTTTCTAATTACTAGGGTTGTAAGTTCACTTATTACGTGCCATTATTATCTCAGTTTGTTTCCCAGTCTGCCCTTTTAATATTTTACCACAATACATCCTTCCACTTCTCATTTTTACATTTTTAAGTCCTCATTGATTTATCTTCTCCCCTTCTCTTTTCTTTTCTCTTTACTTCTCTTTCTATTTTCTTTCTTTTTTCTTCTTCTCTCCTTCTTTCTAACCTCTAATTCCTCTTTCTCTTCCACTCTACATTTTCTTTCTGTTTTCTCTCCCATCCTTCTTGTTCTTACTTTCCAATTTCTTTCTTTTTCTCTTCCTCTTTCCTGACTTTTCCATACTCCTAGTTATTCCTTACTTCCCTTTCTAGCTCATTATTTGAAACTATCCCCAAACTCAATCAATTACATTATTTCATTTATATATCTTCCACAATTTACCAATTTTACATTCTACTCCTTTTTCCTTGATTTCTATTTGTTAATTGCTCCAATTATAAAAACCGTAACTTAATTTTTTTTGTATACCAATATTAATACTTAATACTAAAAAAGAAAAAAGGAAAAAGGAAAAAGGAAAAAATAAGAGCTAAAAATAAAAGGAAAGGAAAAAGGTTTTTGTGTTATTACATCAGCCAATATTTACCCCACACTCTTCCCTTTGTTAATTGCTATCTGGTCTCCTTTTATTTTTTGCTCTCGGTGAGTTTTTATTCTGTTTTTTCATTTATTGTTATTCTTATCATTCTTACTCTACTTTATTATATCTATTTAAACTTTTTCCCCTTTCTAACATCTTAATCTAATCATACATACTAATACATTTCAATCATTTTCTTCAATCATCATATACCATCATTAGAACTCCTTTTTATCATTATACCCATGTCTTGAACTATCCATATTTTCAAAGCCATATCTTCCTAGTAGTTATCCCTTTCTTAGCAAATATATTTTTCACGTACGCTTTTGCCATTTGTCACTTTCCCTTTTTCCAAATTTTCTTTCCAAGACATTCTTTTTCTCTAACCTTCTCTTTCTCTCTCCCCAGTCGTCTTTCCCTTCTTTTTGACATCTCTCTTTGGATTCCCAATCTTCTAATTTCCACCAGTAAATGTTTTTTCCTGTTCTTTTGGGCTAATATGTTACCCACTCTGTCTTTTCTCCATTCCTTGCAAAAGTGCTTTTTATTTCCTGCTCCCTTGGGCTCTGTCAGTCTTCCTATCTTTCTCTTCCTGACTGTTTTCCATCTTTTGTCTAAATGTAGCCTTGCCAATTTCTTTTCTGTCTTACACCAATTGTTTCTAATTTCCCTCTGTCTTTCCCTTTCTTTATTTCTTTGCATTAATTCTCTTAACTTCTCTAATGTTTCCCGTAATTTCTCTATATACATTGTAAAGTTTTCCATCCAGTGGTTCCCCCCCCCCACCGTTCTTTTTGTGCTGTCGCCATCTTGACTAAGAATTTTTTTCCCCTTTAAATTGTTCTTCCACAATCCTCCATCACCACATATTTCAAGTCCAGATCAAATTAAGTCCAATTCATTTTTAAATCCCAATGTCCCAAACCTTTGATTATTTGTAGTCCTTTGTAAATTTTTCATTAATTTTCTAACTAATTAGTTCCAATATTCAAAGTCCAGTCTTTGTTTCTTCCTTGCTCCAGCACCTGGCCGTTTCTTTTTTCCGTTAAAGAGAAGCCACTTTAAACCAAGTCCCATGAGTCAGTTTCAGAATTAACACTTTCAATGTCTATCAAATCTTTAATTTGTGGCCATTTTCGATCCCCAGTCTCTTCCTGCTATTTCTCCTCCCACTGTAGAAGTTCGCCGCTTTTTTTAAAAAAAATCTTTGCGGGCACAAGGCTTTCTCTTGCCCCACTTTTTCTTACCCTCCATGAATTCTGTGTGGTAGTTCTTTGTTCCTGTTTTTTTCTTCATCTTGTGGCTTGCTGTTATTCCAATGATGTTCCGTTTGGCCTCAAAATAGCGATTCATGCCGATTCACACATTGGAGATCTGAGAGCTGTAGAGCGGGCTCCAGGACCGGGGCTGCCGCCCCGTTCACATCCACTGTTGCGCTCTCTTTGGACGCCTTTCTGGGGCGTCCGAGGGTGTGTTCGCACCCCCAAAATGAGGAAATCTGAGACTTTGACGACCAGAACTCTGACCGCCTTGTCTCCACTGAGGCTGCCTGGAACCGGAAGTTTCAACTTGCTGCAATCTTGTAATTGCAAGTCCAGCACTCCAATCATAGTAATAGGATCATGGGGTCCTTGCAGCAGCTGGAACTACAAGGAACTATTGTAAGTACTATTTGTTCAGCATCATCACAACTTTGAACATTCGTTGAACAAGACTACCTATATTATTCATTATTCAGAGAGTGTCGTAGATTTCAAATGACAGTTGGAATAACCATTTAGGTTAGAGTTGGGCAATTCATTTTCTCACAGGACCACATAAGAAACTGGGAGTGTTGTGGAGAGCCATTGTGGCCACTCACCAAACCATAAGCTACTTTCTTCAGTATGTTGTCCTATATGCAGGTTATCAGATCTCCAAGTGTTGAACTCCAAAAGGCATTCTTTGGCCATTTTTAATAACCTCAACATTCATCTGTATTTCTTTATCTTAATCTTTCTAGTTTTCTGATATTCAAAGTTTACATACTTTTTGTTAGAAATGAGTGAATCAAATATGAGATTTATCTTTCCTTTGTTGATACCAGTGTGCAATCTTCACTGAATATCTGGTATACCAATTCTTTTTTTTTATCTTCTTTTGGACAAAACTAAATATTTTTTCATATTTGTATCATCCTTCAAATGTTCAGTTTTAATTTTTCCTTTTCTGACCCAAGCTCGGTAATGTCAAGCTGCCAGACTGTAGTCTTCCTTTATTAACCTGACAATCTAGATCTCTGTATAGTCTTACTTGTAGATAACTGAAACAAACCATGGGCACTGATGATAATATTGTAGGTAGCACAGATGGACGAAATAAAAATCTTCTAAATAAAACAGTCAAAAACTGTTAAAGTACCTACCACTTGACTGAGTATTACTGAGCCCATGCATTAATAAAAGTGAAGATTCATATATGCCTGTTTTATTTAACTGTAACTAAACTGTCATAATGTAACATAGTAAGACTTTAATTTTAAGGAATTTGAAATATTGTATGCTGTTTGCATAATTTTGTGAAATACTACATCACATCAATTATTCACAGAGTTCTTGGTTTTGTTATTTAGGGGTAAATCTTGAATATTGACTGAAGGAGTTAAATTATCTATAAATCATCATACCAATTACATTTTTGTTCATTTATGGGAATACTCATAGTAACTTTAGAATCCCATTCAAAATCTATGACCAGAAAAGATTGTCCTTGAAAAAAAGGAACAATGATGATCAAGAATTACCGTATTTTTCGCACCATAAGACACAGTTTTCCCCCCCAAAAAAAGGGGAGGGAAAGTGTCTGCGTCTTATGGTGCAAATACAGAGCTGGGAGCTGCTCGTAAATGGATGGAATGGATGGCGGAGGGAGCCGAGCGGCTGCTCCCCCGCCATCCATTCCATCCATTTTTGAAGCGGCTCCCAGTACTCCCCCCGACTCCCAGGAGCTGCAGCTCGCAAAAGGTGGCTGCTGACTCCCTCCCCTGCCACCGAGTCCAGTTGTTTGCGAGAGACTCTCAGCTCCCCCGACTCCCGCTCGTAAATGGCTGGAATGGATGGTGGGGGAGCAGCCGC